>JARQOC010000004.1:253635461-253759069 GCA_033576535.1 Allobates femoralis | reverse complement strand
AGCAGCCCCCAGGGGGATATACAGAAGCGCAGCCACCAGGGGGTATATACGCTGCAGCCCCAGGGGCGTATTTACCAGCAGCAGCCCCAGTGGTAGTATACGCAGCAGCCCAGGGGGTTATACAGCAGCGCCCCAGGGGGATATATTACAGACATCGCAGCCCAGGGGTCAATACAGGACCCACCACGCCATTAGTATACTCAGGGGCCCAGCCTGTATACAGCAGCCCCTGCTTATACAGCCCCCCGTGGTATCCAGGGCCACCTTGCTGCACTGTAAAGGAGTGATGGCAGTATACCTTATCGCTGCTGCCGCCGCCGCACGCCTCCGCCATTATCGGTCACCTGCGCTGCTCCGGGTCTTCATGCTTCCTGTTCCTTCTCCGGCGCTCGAACAATGACGTCATTTCCTGAGCGCCGGAGAAGGAACAGGAAGCATGAAGACCCGGAGCAGCGCGGTGACCGAGAAGCGGAGCGGCGGCGGCGGCAGCGATAAGTATACTGACTTCTTCCTTTACAGGTGCAGCAAGGGGGGCCCTGGTTACCACGGGGGGGGGGCTGTATACAGCTGGGGCTGCTCTATACAGCTGGGGCATATATATAAGTTATATGATTACCGTATATACCCGTGTATAAGCCGAGGGGGGACTTTTCAGCACATTTTTTGTACTGAAGAACTCGGCTTATACACGAGTATATACGGTAAGTGGACCTTTATTGCCAATGGAGTGGCGACATTTCAGATTTCTTATCCTTTCTCAAGCAGTGTATACAGTGAAATGACCACATTTTATAGGGTGCACACTGATGACTTACAATAAAAACTATTATATATCAATTTGACATTACATACATCATCCATGTGCATAATACAGTTGGTTGTAGTACAGTAGTAAGGTAGGCTGTCGTGAGAAGAGATGAAAAGAGATGATATTCACTTGGAGAAGTTCCCACCAGCTCTCACAATAGTCGGCACTCACTGCTCTTTTACCTTTTCATACTGATAAATGGTGATATGGTGTCTAACATGCTGAGCTGCCAAAAACCATTCTCAAGGGCTATACATTACCTAGTCACTCAAAGTGTTGTCTTACGTACAACGTATACACATTCTATATTATATTAAGTGTTAATAAAATGCATGGGTAAAAAATTATTTGTTTAATGTCAATGGGCCTTTCTGATCCTTGTGTTGTAGATTATATTTACCAGGGATATGGTCAGCTAAAGAGGACTTGCATGGGCCTGGGCCACAAACATTGCCCCCCTTCCCTCACTTATTGGTTAGATGTATGGGCTCTTGTTGAGTTCTCAATCCTATAAAGAAATAAAAACTGCCATCCCCCCACTCGATTTTGGAGTAATGACCCCCATCCTTGTATGTATGTCCCTCTTTCTGGGATATATGTCTCCTATGCTGGTATATATGTCTCCCATCCTAATATATACAGTTGTGGCCAAAAGTATTGACACCCCTGCAATTCTGTCAGATAATACTCAGTTTCTTCCTGAAAATGTTTGCAATCACAAATTCTTTGGTATTATTACGGTATCTTCATTTAATTTGTCTTCAATGAAAAAACACAAAAAGAATTGTCCTAAAGCCAAATTGGATATAATTCCACACCAAACATAAAAAAGGGGGTGGACAAAAGTACTGGCACTGTTAGAAAAATCATGTGATGCTTCTCTAATTTGTGTAATTAACAGCACCTGTAATTTACCTGTTGCACCTAACAGGTGTTGGCAGTAACTAAATCACACTTGCAGCCAGTTGACATCGATTAAAGTTGACTCAACCTCTGTCCTGTGTCCTTGTGTGTACCACATTGAGCATGGAGGAAAGAAAGAAGACCAAAGAACTGTCTGAGGACTTGAGAAACCAAATTGTGAGGAAGCATGAGCAATCTCAAGGCTACAAGTCCATCTCAAAAGACCTGAATGTTCCTGTGTCTACTGTGCGCAGTGTCATCAAGAAGTTTAAAGCCCATGGCACTGTGGCTAACCTCCCTAGATGTGGACGGAAAAGTAAAATTGACGAGACATTTCAACGCAAGATTGTGCGGATGGTGGATAAAAAACCTCGACTAACATCCAAACAAGTTCAAGCTGCCCTGCAGTCCGAGGGTGCAGCAGTGTCAACCCATACTATCTGTCGGCGTCTGAATGAAAAGGGACTGTATGGTAGGATACCCAGGAAGACCCCACGTCTTACACCGAGACATAAAAAAGCCAGGCTGGAGTTGCCAAAACTTAACTGAGAAAACCTAAAACGTTTTGGAAGAATGTTCTCTGCTCAGATGAGACAAAAGTAGAGCTTTGTGGGCAAAGGCATCAACATAAAGTTTACAGGAGAAAAAAAGAGGCATTCAAAGAAAAGAACATGGTCCCTACAGTCAAACATGGCGGAGATTCCCTGATGCTTTGGGGTTGCTATGCTGCCTCTGGCACTGGACTGCTTGATCGTGTGCATGGCATTATGAAGTCTGAAGACTACAAACAAATTTTGCAGCATAATGTAGGGCCCAGTGAGAGAAAGCTGGGTCTCCCTCAGAGGACATGGGTCTTCCAGCAGAATAATGACGCAAAACACACTTCAAAAAGCACTAGAAAATGGTTTGAGAGAAAGCACTGGAGACTTCTAAGGTGGCCAGCAATGAGTCCAGACCTGAATCCCATAGAACACCTGTGGGGAGATCTAAAAATGGCAGTTTGGAGAAGGCACCCTTCAGATATCAGGGACCTGGAGCAGTTTGCCAAAGAAGAATGGTCTAAAATTCCAGCAGAGCATTGTAAGAAACTCATTGATGGTTACCGGAAGCGGTTGATCGCAGTTATTTTGGCTAAAGGTTGTGCTACCAAGTATTAGGCTGAGAGTGCCAATACTTTTGTCCGGCCCATTTTTGGAGTTTTGTGTGAAATGATCAATGTTTTGCTTCTTGCTTCATTCTCTTTTGTGTTAAATGAAGATAATAATACCAAAGAATTTGTGATTGCAATCATTTTCAGGAAGAAACTGAGTATTATCTGACAGAATTGCAGGGGTGGCAATACTTTTGGGCACAACTGTGTGTGTATATATATATATATATATATAAATAAATATATCCTTCATTCTGGCATATATGTTTCCCATCCTGGTATATATGCCCCCCCATCCTGATGTATATGTCCCCCATCATGGTATATATGTATTCATTAGTAGTATAATAGTCGTCATCCAGGTAAACATAGTCCTTCTTCTAGCATGTATGGTCCCCATCCTGGTATATATGGTCCCCATCCTGATATACATGGTCTTCCTCCTAGTATATATGGTCCCCATCCTGGTATATATAGTTCTCATCCTAGTATACAAAGTCCTCCTCCTGGTATATATGATCCCCATCCTGTTATATATAGTCCTCATTCTGATATACATGGTTCTCCTCTGGGTATACATAGTCCTCATCCTAACATACAAGGGCCTCCTCCTGATATATATATATGGTCCCCTTCCTGGTATACATAGTCCTCATCCTAGTATACATTGTCCTCTTCCTGGTATATATGTCCCTCATCCTGTTATACAGTCCTACTCATCGTTATTAGCACCCATGAAGTTTAAAAACTGGAATATCTCCTGAAAAAAATGAATCAAGTGAAGCAGCTTTTTTGCATAAAGCACTTAATTATAGTAGAGCAAATGATAAACAACAATTTAAAAGAAAAAACAATGGGAGGGAAAACAAAGGTTGCAGTGACACTGGTATTGACACATTTTACATTAAATATGGAAAAACAATTTGACTCACCTGTGGTAAATCATAAATGAGAATCACCTGTGATAAATTGTCAATGCTTATGTTACATGAATTAGCCAATGAATGATGACTTCAGTGTTTTAAAAAGCCACATGTTACGCCCTGTTCCTTCATCACAATGGTGAAGACAAATAAGCTGTCTGAGGACATCAGAACCGCTATTATTAGCAAACTCAAGACTTTCAAAGGGTGTGTGTAGCATAACGTAGAACATAGTTGTACATTAAGCTACACAAACATTCTAAAAATTACCAAATAGAACCCTAATTTCTGACTTTTCAGCAAAACATTCAGGATTGAGGGACAGAGCGAACATTGCCAAATTTGATCTGGATTTGAAATTTACGAACATGTTTGTTCAAAGATCGATCATCGCTCATTGGTATGCCCTGTACCCAGTGGCGTAACTTCAGGCCCAGGGGCCCCAATGCGAAAGCTCCAACGGGGCCCCCAATTAATGCAAATCTTTAATAGTATTAGTCTTTTTCTATGGGCCAAAGGGACTTTTGGGGCCCCCTAGGCTGCAGGGCCCGGGTGCGATCGCAACCCCTGCACCTATTGTAGTTACGCCCCTGCCTGTACCCTCGGGCCTGGTCGCAACCTCTGCAACTGCAATCATCCAACAGTATGCAGCCCATGTCCAACAGTATGTTTTGGGCAGCAGAAAAAAGGAGAAAATGTCACCAATACATTTGTCTATAGGAGACATAGTGATGTTAAGAAGGCAGTAAGATTAAATAAAATTCTCTCCCACTAACCTTGAAACATCAGATTTTTTTTTGCATCACGATGAATGGCTCTGAGGAGCTCCCAGGACGTGGGATACTCAGGTCCCGGATCGCTGGGGAATCACGGGGGTCGTCACCCGGTCTGTGGCTTGGGCGTCAGTTGAAAAAGGGGATATGACCAGGGGAGGTTGTCGTGACACCACCCAAAGTATGTGGTCAGGGTGACCACCACTGCCATATTCCTGCCGGGGGACGGTGATGAGTGGCAGTGTAGATGGTAAACCCTCCACGGGTAGGGCTGGGTGTCCCCGGGGCAGGTGTAGTGAGGGCTGCGTACTCTGGGTGCTGCACCGACTCTTCTCCTGCTGCTTCTCCAGCCAGCACGCAGGGACAGAAAGGCGGCTCCGCAGGTGGAGATCTCTGTTGCATTTCAATAATAAACAGTCTCAGGCACTTTTGAGCTTACCAGGTACTTTACTGTTCAAGTTCTTAGCAGACAGGTTACAGTTCACAGTTCTCAGTCTTAGTTCTTACACATATCCGGGGACCCGGGTTCTACTGCAGCTCAGACGGTTCCTCTGCGTTGATTCCCTCAAGTACCTTTCAGGCCTGGGTTGTCTCTCTCTCACTGACCACGCTCACGGGTTCGGTCTGGCCGTCACGGTGTCTATAGTGATGATTTCCTCTTCTTTAGGGTCCCTAGCCCTAGTACAATGGCTGTGTTCCTACTCCGTGGTGGTAGGTAGGTCGCAGGTCATAGAGTCCCCGCACCACACCAGTGTGTCCTGTGATTAGGGTCTTAGAGTCTCTCCGGTCACCTCTACAGAGTCGGCTTTCTGGTTCTCAGCTCTGGGTCCTCCAGCCAGCTATATTTTGGTTGGTGCTGCTGGGCCCATTGTTCTCTCACTATTCTTTAGTGTTCAGGTGTGGAGTGTGTCTGGTTGTGGTGCTTCTTCCCTCGCCTTACTCTCTAGAGCGAGCTTTCTCCCTTGGGTAACTGCCTCCAAGGTTCTGCATCCTCCAGGGAACCTCTCCTCCTGGGAATCCACTCCTATAACTTAGTGTTCCAGTGTTTTTAGTACTGTTCATCCACCCATTTGTCCAGATCTGTCCTACTCCCCACCCACACTTCTCTAAACTCCCGCCACCCCTTACCTGACACAGAGTTCTGGGCGTAGGGTCGGTGTGTGTTTGTGTGTGGGGCCCGTCTTCCTCGTCTGGCTGCACTTCACCCTGTGGCCGCCCTGGTCGCAGGGGTGCCACAGCTCTAATAATTGATTTGAGAAACTCTTTTATGTGACTATACAAGCAGTTGGCTCAAAGAAATGTGCAGGTGGGGATGAAGTCATTTGACACTAACTCCTCCCCAACACCACCCACGTATACATGCACACACACACACAACTGTCATTAATGTCTTCTGTCATTAGGTGACTAGTGACAGGTTTGGGTCCAGAGTCTCGTTTTGCCTTACGAGACTCTGTATATCAAATGTGCTTACCTTTCCTTTGTTGTATGTAGGGTTAATTTCAGTTTCTTTGCTAGCAGCTTTTTATTACTTCTCCTCATGTGCTTGCAACTGGTGACCACATTCATCACCTTTATATAGCCCCATGTTCCACCAGAGGGTTTCAGTTATAGAGACTCCACATTCCATAACTTGCCACGGAGGAGGAAAGTTGTGCTTTTGCTGGAGTCCTTGCTGTCTTGTAGTTCAGCTGCTGGAATAGGTGTAGGCAGGGCTGCCACTAGGAATTTCAGGGCCCCTTACTGCCAAAATTTTGGGGCCCCCCTGAGACTCCGCCCAGCCCCACCCCAGCTCCGCCTCCACCTAAAATTCATTATATTTGTAGTGAAAAATTGGAACAGACCCAAAAATTACCTCAATTTATGTGCAAAGCTACCCCAACCAGCAATCCAGATGGTTCCTTGCAATAAAGAAAGGAAAAACAGCACAAAAAAATAGAAAAAAGTGGACATTATTACCCAATGCGTGACCACGCCATTGGGCAATAATGTCCACTTTTTCTATATTTTTGTGCAGTTTTTCCTTTTTTTTTTACACTCTCTATTATATACTACACACATACACACTTGAGACTGCTGTGGGCTGAATAATAGCTGTATATACAATAGAGAATACACAATAGAGACAGCTGCTAGCTATATACACAGTGTAGATGGCTGCGTGCCATATAGACAATGGAGATGGCTGCTGGCCATATAGACAATGGTGACCGCTGCGGGCTATACACACAGTAGAGAATACACAATAGAGACTGCTACTGCCTGTATACACAATGGAGATGGCTGCGGGACAAATGCACAATGGAGACAGCTGCGAGACAAATGCACGATGGAGACGGCTGCGGGACACATGCACAATGGAGATGGCTGCAGGACACATGCACAATGGAGACTGCTGGGAGATGTATGCATATTAGAGCCTGTTGCTGGTTGTATGCACATTAGTGACTGCTGCGGGATGTACACACATTGGAGACTGTGCAGGCGCATACACAGAGACTGCTGGCCGTATGCAGAGACAGCTGGCTGTATATCTTGTATACACAGACAGCACTCTACTGTATGGTCCACACTATATACATACAGTATATAGATACACAAATGCAGCATCCAGTGTGGACCTGTATATAGAGTATAGTGCTGTGTAGAGACAGAGAGCGAGAGCCAGAGAGCGACAGAGTGAGAGAGACAGAGAGCTCTGTATATACACTAGTACCATCACGGCTATGTATATACACTAGTCCTATATCTGCTCTGTGTATATAATAGTACAAACATGGCTCTGTATATACACTAGTACCATTATGGCTTTGTATATATACCAGTACCATCATGGCTCTGTATATACACACTAGTACCATCACGGCTCTGTAATACACCAGTACTATCACAGCTCTGGCCGTCCCCATGCCTAAACCCCCCTGCACAGTGTTCCTCCTCTCTGTGCCTGTCAGCCCCTGTATGCTGAGCCTCAACTCAGTGCATATCCCCCCTGTATACTGTGCCGCCTCTCTGTGCCCGTAGTCCCCCTGTGCCTCCCTCTGTGATGTAATCCCCCTGTGCCTCCGCTCTGTGCCTCTAATCCCCCTGTGCCAGCAATCCCCCTGTGCTTCTAGTCCCCCTGTGCCTCCCCCTCTGTGCTTCCAATCCCCCTGTGCTTCTAATCCCCCTGTGCCTCCCCCTCTGTGCTGTAATCCCCCTGTGCCTCCCCCTCTGTGCTTCCAATCCCTATGTGCCTCCTGCTCTGTGGTCCTAATCCCCCTGTGTCTCCCCTCTGTGGTTCTAATCCCCCTGTGCCTCCCCCTCTGTGGTTCTAATCCCCCTGTGCCTCCCCTCTGTGGTTCTAACCCCCCTGTGCCTCCCCTCTGTGGTTCTAATCCCCCTGTGCCTCCCCCTCTGTGGTTCTAATCCCCCTGTGCCTCCCCCTCTGTGGTTCTAACTCCCTTGTGCCTCCCCTGTGTGGTTCTAATCCCCCTGTGCCTCCCCTCTGTGGTTCTAATCCTCTTGTGCCTCCCCTCCGTGGTTCTAATCCCCCTGTGCCTCCCCCTCTATGGTTCTAATCCCCCTGTGCCTCCCCCTCTGTGGTTCTAATCCCCCTGTGCCTCCCCTCTGTGGTTCTAATCCCCCTGTGCCTCCCTTCTGTGGTTCTAACCCTCCTGTGCCTCCCCTCTGTGGTTCTAACCCCCCTGTGCCTCCCCTCTGTGGTTCTAACCCCCCTGTGCCTCCCCTCTGTGGTTCTAACCCCCCTGTGTCTCCCCTCTGTGGCTCATGTCTGTGCAATCTGCCCCCCTCCTAACCTGTGCTGCGTGTCAGCATTGAGCTATAGTGAGCTCCTAGCCGCAGATCTCGAACTCCTGCACCGCGGCCACCACGGGTATACTCTATTACCGCGGACCGTGAAGCAGGAGTTGGAGATCTGCTGCTAGGAGCTCACTACAGCTAGACGCTGACACGCAGGATGGAGGTGATTCGGAGTCGGGCACTGCCTCCACTCTGCTCTGCAGACCAGGCACCGCCGGCACCGTGCAGCTCCTGAAGAGGAAATACAAGCTGTACAGCAGAGGCGGCGAGGACCCGGGGGCATGTACGGAGGGGTGAATGGGCCATATCCGGGGGCAGGTACGGAAGGGAGAATGGGTAGCGGTGATTCGTCACACGAGAGGGGGGGCCGTGCAACAAGACATGAGGGGGCGGGCCCCAGAGGAGATCGGGGCCCGCTCCAAATAGCCACGCCCCCCGCTGACATGGCCGGGCCCCCCCTGTCCCTGTTCTAATGGACTCGCCCCCTCCAATGACAGCCGGGCCCCTTATTGGAGTAAGATCTGTAAGGCCCTGTCGGCGGGCCTGGGTGTAGGCTGCATTCCCGTTGCCTTGCTGTATCCGTGAAGCTTGGTGTATATCCATTTTGTTATCCCCCTGTTTGTCTTCTATTCCTGGTGTTTAATTAGTGCAGCAGTAACTAGCACTCTCGTTGGCCATCTCACTAATGAGGGTGAGGTCAGGGATAGAAAGGGACTAGGTATTCTGCTCAGCGACGGGGAGAAATAACCCATATGGGTTCATTAGAGAGTTTAACGTACAGACTGTGAGTACAGGAGGTGTCTCTTCCCTCCAACAGGGCCCAAAGTTGTTATTGTGTCCCCAGTGAATCCTTATTTGTGGTGGTGCTCATTGAACGTTCCCTGGTGTCTGGAGTCTGGAAGAACCCTGGTAGTCATGGTGTGACAACACCTCACATACCCCACAGCAAAACCAGGGAAGGCTATTTTTAAGACTTTAGGTCCTTATTTCAAGTAACGGATAATGTTAAATGATAGTTCTAAAGTTGCATCTTTGAGAACTCACCACTCCTCTGCCTCCAAATTTCCTGTTTGCTGGGGGTAATGCTGCCATGAAAACTTAGCCTATGTTCACACCGTGCATTTTTACTGCGTTTTTACCATGGTTTTATGTAAATCTAACTGGACCATCAGCTCTAAATATTTCTCAGAGGACAGGCAGCAATAGAATACTATTAGGCTATGTGCACACAGTGTGTTTTTCCTGCGTTTTTGCTGTGTTTTTTACCTGTGTTTATACCATGGTTTTATGCAAATATATGTTAATGTATACCTGTGTTTGGACTTTCCTGCAAAACCTATGTGTTTTAGGGAAAAGCTGTCTACACACATTGGTATTTGTTCTCTGCAGAAAGTGTCAACACCACAGGTTTTGCTGCATTTTGGAAAGAAGGAGCATGTCAATTCTTTTCTGCGTTTTTGCTGCAGTCAATGGCAAAAACATAGAAAAAAAACGCAGCAAAACAGCACAACAAAATGCACACAAAAGAAGCCAAATATGCAGCAAATCTCCTGCCAAGGAATCTAGAGATCCTAGAAACCTGTACAGATTTTGTTGCATTTTTGGCCACAGTAAAAACGCCCTGTGTGCACATACCCTTACGCTAACTCCACAAACGTTGGTTTTGCAAAAAAGCACCAAATCCTAGGGGTTGCTTTTTTTTTGGCAGTAGGTTTGCTGCGTTTTTTCTAGTGGATTTGTTGCGTTTTTAGGCTGGGTTCACATTTGCGTTCGGCACTGCAGCGTATGTAGCCCATACGCATACGCAGTGCCGAACGCAAACATTTTCATGTGAACACAGCGGAGATTGTCTGCATGCGTTCACATGAAAATGTGATGTGAGCCGACCTGCCATCCAATTAGCGGCGGCGGCCGGGAGGCGGAGATCAGCAGCAGAGATCCAGGCAGCCGCCGCTAATCTCTTCCTCCCGGGCGCCACCGCTGATCTCCCTGCCACCGCCGCTGGTTCATTTAGAATAGCGGGCGGTGAAACCGGCGGTGAAGTCGGCTTTTCCTTCCTGCTATTTCAAATGAACAGCTGATGAACAGCTGACTACATTAGCTGTTCATTTAAAATAGCAGGTAGGAAAAGCCGACTTCACCTCCAACTTCACCGCCCGCTATTTTAAAAAAATCAGCGGCGGCAGGGAGAAGAAAGAAGAAGAAGAAAGAAGAAGAAGAAGAAAGAAGAAGAAAGAAGAACAACAACAACTGCGGGACAGGATTCACCTAAAGATGACCACGGAGGAGGTCATCATCCACAGCGTCTGTGCGCTTGCCAGCAGAATGTGTGTGCACAGCTTATCCCTGAAATCCAATTGGTCTGGATGTTAACCAAAAATACAGGAAAGGATTAGCATACATATGCATAAAACGAAGGCAAATACGCAGGTCAAAAATGCATAAAAAATGCCCTGTCTGCAGATTAACTCTACAAACTCATAGCATTTAAGAACAAGACAAGTTCCTTTTAATGAGGACTAAATTCTGTGTGTTGCTTACACATTGCAGGGTGTATCATTGCTTTATAAAATATAAAAATAATAATATTTCTCAATGTAGTTTAAAATTTCATCAGTAATTAATAAATGCAGAAAATTTACACTAGAAAAAAAGAAATGTGTTTCCTATGACTCACCATATACTATGGTAACAATATTACCTACAAAACAAAAGCCAGCCATGAAACACTGTGTAAGCGTGTAGATTATACAAGGAATTCCCCTTGAGGACATGAATTCAATGCAGCTAATTTTACATTATTGAATTGACTTCCACATGGTTTACATTTTTGGCAAGGGCGGATACACCATTGGTGCAATCTGTGCAGCCTCACAGGGGACCACGAGATAAGGGGGCCACATCTACATCCAATGCAGAATTGTGCATTATGATCAGCTATTGGACTGAAAAAAGCCCATACAGGAAATTGGTTTTGCACAGGGGACTTCTTTTATCTGTGTCTGCCCCTGATTTTTTGTTATACAGTTGTATGAAAACTATGTACAGCATATTACTAGAAAAATATTCCAGAAGGATTCCCTTTTGGTTGGGTCTAACCATCAGAACTGTTCATAAGTTAGCTATACACATCAAGAACATTTCCCAAAATACAGCACACGTGTAGTGATGGGTGAACCAGAACTGTAAAGTTTGGGGTTCGTACCGATCTCGATCACAGATCTCGAACACAGACTTTCCTGGGAAGTTCATGTTACAGTTCGGGTTTGGGTTCGGGGGTGGGGGAGCTGAAAAAAATAAAGAAAATAGTTATTAATCAGCATTAAACTTACTGCATCCCACTACCCCTCCATCCCGCTGCAACTACTTTCGATGCTGCTCATTATCTAAATATTCACTGCAGAGGGGCCCAACAGCCAATCACAGATGCTGTCACAGAGAAGGGGCATCTGCTCACAGAGATATGCAGCAGAGCAGAATATGTTCCCTGTGGATTATGTCAGAGGAAAGGTTTTTTTGTTAATTAAAAATGGGAAACAGGTTTGTCTTGTATTTTATTTCTTAATGTTTTTTGGTGTTTTTTTACTTCTTACAATATGAATTTCAAGCAGAGTGCCTGCAGCCAATACATAGCTGAAGTTAACCCCTTTATTACCCAGTGTGCCAATGCCACCAGGGCCACTGGAAAAGTCAGGGTACAGTGCCAGAAAATGGCACTTCTACGAATGCAGCATTTTCTGAGGCAGCTGCGGGCTGCAGTTCACAGTGGAGAGTCCCAAAAAAGCATGGGCCACCCTGCATTGAGAATTCCAGCAATCCGCTGCCTAGTTGTACCTGTCTTGAAGACAAAAACATGGCAAAGCCTCATGTCATTTTTTTAAATTATTTCATGAAATTCATGAAATAATTAAAAAAAAGTGCTTTCCTATATTTTTGGTTTCCAGACAGGTAAAAATAGGCAGCTGGTGTTAGGGGACTGCCTGAATCTGTGTGCTGTACCTTGATGTCATACAAAAATACGGTGAAGAACCACGTCATTTTCTAAAACATTATTTCAAAGAATAATTTTATAAAAAGGGCTCAGCTATATTGCGGTTTTGGGGCTTTTTTGGGCCAGGAGATACAAATGAACACATTGAACACAATGCATGCAGTTTTATGCCAAAATTGCACCAATAAAAGCATTAAATCCACTGCAAAAACCAAACTGCGGTTTGGTGCTTTTTTGGGCCAGGATATGTAGATGAACACATTGAACCTGATGTACCAAAAAATGTAATATGTGGCAAAAACCGCATTGTGGTTTGGTGCTTTTTAGGGTGAGAGCATGCAGATTAACACATTGAACACAATGCATGCATTTTTTGTGCCAACATTGCACCAAAAGAGTATGAAATCCACGACAAAAACAGCATCATGGTTTTGGTTTGCCAATTCTATGTGACAGCATCTGTGATTGGCTGTTGTGTCCCTCTGCAATGAATATCCAGGAAGTTAATGAGCGGCCCAGGAAGTACAAGCAAGTGGACACCAATAAGTATAATGCTGTTTAATAACTATCTTCTTTCTTTTGCAGCCTCCCAGCCCCCATCTCATAACTTTACATTCTGAGTTTGAGGTGCAGACTCAAGTTCGAGCCATAATTGACCCCAAACCCGAACTTTAAAAAAAGTTGAACCCGAACATTGGCGGGGTCGCCCATCACTACACACGTGGTGTGAAGTGAGAATGAAGGTTCTCTCATATCTGAGTCTCAATATGCCAAGGGCAATCAGATAGAAACTCCTATTGTAGTTGCACCAATGAGTTTTTCCTCAGTTCTTTTTGGCTACACAATTCTGAGTATGGTGTACTCTGAAACATTTTAGTTTTTCCAGCAAAGCATAGTTTGGACAGGTGACTGGGGACAATAGGTATAGACCTGACTAGTCCAATAATGTCCTCGAACAGTTTCTCCACAGACTACTCCAGTTTCCTGACAAGTCTCTCCCTATGTCCACGCTGCAGCAATTTAGAGTTAACCCCTTCACAGACTTGGACATAACAGTATGTTCAAGGTTGCCTCCCTCCCTTTGATGCGAGCTCACACTCTGAGCTGGCATCATTCTCTGCACATCCCAGTTTATGTCATCAGCCGGCAAGTACAGCTAACAGATGCGGGTGGGCCGCTTTTAACCCCTTAGATTGCGCTGTCAAACACAGACAGCATTCTAAAACAAAGCAGCAGAGATTGATTCATAGTCCGCCGGCATTGGTGACCCCATGTCCCAATCACAGGGCATCGATGTGTTGCCATGACAGAGCGGGATCAGATGATGATCGCTGACACTGTCATGACTCACTTCCTGTGGATGCCCGGCGGGCGCCTGCTTCCACAGAAAGTGATCATTGGTGCTCTGAAGAGCTATGAATCATCACGACTCTGTACAACTCAAGAAATCAGACTGTGCAGTGTTGAGGCAGCCTAAGGGGCCAAGTAAAAAAAAGTAAAAGTGAAAAAATAAGTTTTTAAAAATATGAAAAATGTAAAACTAGCATAAAAGTTCTAATTATCCCCTTTTGCCCCATTGAAAATAAAACTATGAAAAAATACACATATTTGGTATTGCCGCATTCAGAAATGCCCAATCTTTCAAAATATAAAATCAGTTAATCAGATCTGTAAACTGGGCAACATAAAAAAAGGTCAAAACGCCAAAACTACGTTTTTTTGGTCACCGCATTATTGCAACAAAATACAATAACAGGCAATCAAAATATTGTATGTATCAAAAATGCATAATTAAAAATGTCAGCTCAAGATGCAAAAAATAAACCACCACACAGCCCCAGATCTTGAAAACTGAGAACAGTACGGGTTATAGAAAATGGTGCCAAAACTGCAATTTTTTTTTTTACAAACATCTGAATTTGTTTCACCATTCAGACAAAAGTAAAAGTGTACTTGTTTGATAACTGCGAACTCGTACCAACCCGAGATATCATATCAACACATTAGTTTTACCACATAGTGAAAATGATGAATAGAAAAAACAAAAAGCAATAGTGAAATTGTACTATTTTTGCAATTCACAGCACTTTAATTTTTTTCCCATTTCCAGTACACTATATGGTAAAATAAATAATGTCATTCCGAAGTACAACTCGTCCTGCAAAAAACAAGCCATCATATGTCTATATTGATGAAAAAGAAAAAAAGTTATGGCTCTTGGAAGAAGGGGAGGGAAAACCAAAAGTGCAAAAATGGGAAAAGGCAAAGTCGTGAAGGGGTTAAACATACCTGACTTCAATCAGTTAGCCAGGTTCGGATTGTCTGGGGCCACAAAGGACAGGGTACTTAGGTCTTGGGCGGTCGGGTGCAGGGATGTCACGGCTGGTCTGTGTACGAGCCTGTGCCCTTGAGTGACAATAAAAAGGGGTATATTTGCAGGGATTAAAGTTATTGTCAGTCGTGACGCCACCTGTAGGTCCGGTGATGGCACCGACGCTGCTGAGGCCTCCGGGGGATGAGCGGCAGCAAGGTGTTGTGGCTCTCTACAGGAAGAGCTGGGTCCTCGGGGCTGTATGGACGGATGGTGGAGTAGGGCAGCGCAGTCATTGTGGTGTGGGACTGGAATGATGTACACACACACAGAAAGTCTCTTTTGGTACCTTTACTGATGGAAACCGGTACAACGTCCAGGGATGAAGGATACACTTTGGGACTTCCACGTCGCGTGAGGTATAGACCTCCTTGTCCTGTTCATTCTCTCTAGTCTGGCGTGTGTGAAACCAAGCCTGACCTTCTGCGTCTGTTACACCCATGTTGCTGCACTGAGGGCTTTCTCTCTGGGCTAACACTATCCCTCCTGTGGTCCCTGGCTCTCAAATGTGGGTGCTTTGGTTGTCCGGGAAGCTAAGCCTCCACAGTGTGCTGGATTCTCTGCTGGGCTGATCTCTTTCCCTTTGTGCAGACTCGGTCTCCAGTGACCAGTGTTCTGGTGGGGTGAGCAGTTATGGCTCCTCTGCCCCCACTGAAGTGTACCTCACCTCTGCCTGCGGTCCTCGCTCTCTGGACCCTCATATTGGCTCTGGAGGTGCACTGGTGTTGGGCCTAGTGCGGCTCCGGTAACCAGTTTTAGATCACTAGGCACTGAGCTGACTTCACAGTTCTTCTAGTGACTGCACATTCTGGCTAATTCCACCCCCAGCACCTGTATTTATAGGGAACCTGGCTTAACAGTAACCAGTGGTGCTCCCCCTTACAGGCCTGCGGTGGAAGGTGTTGGGTGTACGTGAGTACCAGACGAGGAAATCCCATAGTGTACTAGTTAGTTCTGTGGCTTACCTGGCATAGGGCGCCACAGGATTCATGCTTCCCATGGCTTGGGTAGCACAAAATAAATAAGTTCCCTTTAAGAAAGGTATTAGAATTTATTTGCTCTTTTATTATTACCAAAAATTACTAGATAAAATCAGTGCATTGGGATACAACAAAAGTCATAACACCACCAAACAGGAAAAGTTTTTGATGCATAAAAAAGGGGGGTCATACAACGCGTTTCGGCTGAATATTTTGTACACACAGCCATCCTCAGGTATGTCAGAACATAGAATAAATGGTCATTATATACATATATAATGACCATTTATTCTATGTTCTGACATACCTGAGGAAGGCTGTGTGTACAAAATATAAAGCTGAAACGCGTTATATGACCCCCCCTTTTTTATGCATCAAAAACTTTTTGTTAAATTATTATTTTATTTTTTTAATAAACCTTTGAAAAATAAGAAGAAGGCCTTACTCCATCACTTTGGGAGCGCCCTACATCTTTCCGGATGTTACCTGAAATCCTCCCTTCTGTTATGGTCACACTGACATTGTGATCCGAATGATCCGGGACGGGGCTGCACATCATAATCGCAGGACTATAATCATCAGACCAGGCATGGTCAGATAAGCAAGAGACAAGACATCTATAAGGTGAGCAATAAGATTTATTTACACCGCATAATAGATCCAAACACGCTGCACTCAGATCTGCGTCATTTTTCTTGTTTATCTCCCTACCCACCCTTTAGACTCCACAGCCTTGGAGATCTACATATATTTCAACACCACCAAACAAAATCCAAATATGCCTAGGGTCACACTGGGTTATAGACCCACGTTTCCAGGCCATCGCTAATACCGGACAGTGTTAACAGCATGGAAACAGAGGCCCATAGCAACCCATTGCTTACCTTAGTAGCAGCCGCACACAGAGTGGTAGGAGGTGCGCTTTTCCTCAGTGCACAGCGTTTTCCCGTGCGCTTAAGAAAAGTGGCCGCCCAGTAGCTCTGTGAGCGGCCGCTACTAAGGTAAACAGAATGTTTCTATGGACTCACGTTTCCAGGCAGCGCTTGCCGTTAATGCTGTCTGGTATTAGCGATGGCCTGGAAACGTGAGTCTATAACCCAATCTGACCTGAGGCTTTAGGAGATCCTTAATGTAGGAGGAATTCCTATTGTATTTGGATTATGTCTAGGGACACACATAAGCCCTGGATCCATTATTTGCATCAGTTTTTCAGCTTTAGAATTCTAAGTCCAAAAACTGATGCTGTTAATGGATCCTGGACTCAAGTGTGACTGCTCTGCTATGCGTTTTTTTACAGGACATAAAAAATGCTGCAAGTATCCGTTTTTTTTAACATGTGGCCCTATGGGAAACGGATCCGTTAACAAATGGCACAAACAGGCACCATCCGTTAATGGATCTGTTTTTGCTAGCATTTTTTTGGCAAAATATGGCCACATCCAAAAAACGCATAGCTGCACAGGAGGCTCAAAAACCAGCCTTAAAATACCGGATCTGTTATTGAAACCAGTGGAAAAAACTGATTGGCATGTGTGACCCTAGCCTATATCTGCTGGTGTTGTGACTTTTGTGGCACCCCAAGTCCCAACGCAGAGATTTTCTGCGATAGTAGATTTTGTTTTGTAAGTAGTTGGCTGTATCTGGAGCAGCGGGCGGATATACATTACTTGTCAAGGTGCCAGTGTATTTGTACTATTACCAAATGTAGTTTTTTGACACAAGCTAATAAACTAAGAAATATATTGATAAATGTAGTATAACTACTGTAACAGTTCATATTTCCACACTGCATATGACAATTACCCCCTGTAATACACAATAGATGTATATCCATGTACGACATCTATTTTTGTCTTTATTAGATTTGCATTGGGTCTAGTCCTAGAATAGAAACATATTGATCCTGGCTCGCTGGAAGGTGATTCAGACCAGCTCATCAGATCATCATCCATGTCACGCGATAAGATGTAGGTCATGTAAATCAGGCCATGTAAATCCCGTCACCGCCAGCACAGGCTCTGGAAAAAGACTTTCCTGCATAAGAAGTGAACATAAGCAGCTGGAGCACACAATGTTTTCATCTACCTGCAGCTTTTACATCTGATTATATGTATTACACATTCATCTCACCACTATTATTACTCATGCTGATTCATAGGCTACACATGCACTATAATGTATGTGCTGTCTATAATCAGTCACAGCTTTTCTGCAGACATATTAGGTAATTGTGCATTTATAATGAATATTAACATTTATCCTATTATCCGCTCAGTTGGATTTTTTTTCCATTCTTGTTCTTCAAGTTGATTTAGGAGGTTGTAAAGTAAGAACCACTATAGTTCTGCTGAAACATCTTGTAACACGTCTTAAACGTTCCTCGGGGATTGCATCATGTCATTTTAGCCACTGATCATAACCAACAACACATCGGGACAACTGTGTGCAAACATTCCAGAACCAGAAATTCTCCAATGAGCAAAATTTATATCTAAATTATTCAGAAATTCTAAAGTAGTTTTCTTATTAAATGTGATGCTCTGTTCCTAGAAGATGCACTGGAAATTTTTCGATTTAATGAGTTGCTTGAGACAAGTATGTAAGATAGTGTAATGTAAAATTCAGCTTTCAGGCCAACACCACAGATGAAATTTCCCTGAAACAGCCTGAGCGAGGTACGTGTGCTGTGTCACATCACCAGAGAGCTCACAAGGAACGCGGAACAGAGCACGGACCAGTCTGGCCAGGGATTCAGAAGAGAGCCAGGGAGTGAATGCCAAACTGCTCAACACTGCATTACCATATTCTTTTTAATAGCGATTTTTATATGTTTCACATTTTTAGCTTTAAAATTCCAATTAAAAGTATTTAATACTCAGACATACTTTGTAGAACAAATAGGAGTTGTGCACATTTTTTGGTTCTAGTATCGCATTTGCAATTATTTTGCTTATAAATAACCTTTTGGAGAGTATTGATGGTAAGCTGTCCAGAGCCTTAGGATAAGGTCACACAACATATTTTTCCAGACGGGAAAAGTTTATATTTTCGATTCAGAAACCACTTAAGGATTTGCCAGTATATTTTTTTTATCCTGACTCATTTTGGTAATGTTTTCTGAAGCCTTTTGCTATTGTACAGTGCCTAGCGAAAGCATTCCCCTCCCTCTTTGATTTTGTAATCGGATTTGTGCGTGATATATCAGCACTACACTGTGTGCAGAATTATTAGGCAAGTTGTATTTTAGAGGATTATTTTAATTATTGATCAACAACTCTGTTCTCAATCAACCCAAAAGACTCAGAAATATCAAACCTTAATATTTTTGGAAGTTGGAGTGGGTTTTTTAGGTTTGGCTATCTTAGGAGGATATCTGTTTGTGCAGTTAACTATTACCGTGCAGAATTATTAGGCAACTTAATAAAAACCAAATCTATTCCCATCTCACTTGTTTATTTTCACCAAGTAAATCAATATAACTGCACAAAATTTAGAAATGAACATTTCTGACATGCAAAAACAAAACCCCAAAAAATGAGTGACCAATATAGCCACCTTTCTTTATGATGACACTCAACAGCCTTCTATCCATAGATTCTGTCAGTTGCTTGATCTGTTTACGATCAACATTGCATGCAGCAGCCACCACAGCCTCCCAGACACTGTTCCGAGAGGTGTACTGTTTTCCCTCCCTGTAGATCTCACATTTTAGGAGGGACCACAGGTTCTCTATGGGGTTCAGATCAAGTGAACAAGGGGGAAATGTCATATTTTTTCTTCTTTTAGATCTTTACTGGCCAGCCACGCTGTGGAATAGTTGGATGCATGTGATAGAGCATTGTCCTGCATGAAAATCATGTTTTTCTTGAACGATACTGACTTCTTCCTGTACCACTGCTTGAAGAAGTTGTCTTCCACAAACTGGCAGTAGGTCCAGGAGTTGAGCTTCACTCCATCCTCAACCCGAAAAGGTCCCACAAGTTCATCTTTCATGATACCAGCCCAAACCAGTACCCCACCTCCACCTTGCTGGCGTCTGAGTCGGAGTGGAGCTCTCTGCCCTTTACTGATCCAGCCTCTGGCTCATCCATCTGGCCTATCAAGAGTCACTCTCATTTCATCAGTCTATAAAACCTTTGAAAAATCAGTCTTAAGATATTTCTTGACCCAGTCTTGACGGTTTATCTTATGTTTCTTGTTCAAAGGTGGTCGTTTTTCAGCCTTCCTTACCTTGGCCATGTCCCTGAGTATAGCACACCTTGGGCTTTTTCATACTCCAGTAACGTTGCAGCTCTGAAATATGGCAAAAATGGTGGCAAATGGCATCTTGGCAGCTTCACGCTTGATTTTCCTCAATTCATGGGCAGTTATTTTGCGCCTTTTTTGCCCAACACGCTTCTTGCGACCCTGTTGGCTATTTGCCATGAAATGCTTGATTGTTTGGCTTCAAAGGTTTGGCAATTTCAAGACTGATGCATCCCTCTGCAAGACATCTCACAATTTTGGACTTTTCAGAGCCCGTCAAATCTCTCTTCTGACCCATTTTGCCAAAGGAAAGTCATTTGGCTTATAATTAATCACATCTTATATAGGTTGTTGATGTCATTACACCACACCCCTCATCATAACAGAGATGCACATCACCTGATTTACTTAATTGGTAGTTGGCTCTCAAGCCTATACAGCTTGGAGTAGGACAACATGTATAAAAAGTATCATGTGATCAAAATACTAATTTGCCTAATAATTCTGCAAACAGTGTAAATAGTCTAAGTTGGGGAAGTGAAGTGAGAAAAATATAGACAAAAATTAAATTCATGGGATAAAATAAATAAAAATTGCCATGTGTACACATATTCACTCACTTTGACATGAAGACTGTAAAAATTACTGCTACAAGCTATTACCTTCAAAATTCACATGCTTATTGAAAAGAAGTCAACCTGTTTGCAATTTAAGGCTACGTTCACACGTAGCGTAATGGCCGCGTATTCCTGCTTTTATGCGGCACTTTTGAGCGCTCACATGAAAGCAGTGAAAAACAAAGCTGGATATGCCTTCCAGCAAAAGCTATGGCTTTTGCTGAAAGGTGTGCAGATGGCACGTCTAGCCGCGTATTTTTGCGTGCGCTCAAAATGAATTGACATGCCAACTCTTTGCATTTTTTTCGGCATGCTTTCCTCATAGGCTACATGTTAAAATGGCCTTGGGAAAAGTGGGCCGGAAAATGCGCAGAGTTGGCATGCAGGCGCGCGTTTTTTGCGCGTTTGTGCGCAAAAAAGCGGCACTGCCAAATATGTGGCAAAATACGCCGCGTGTGAACGTAGCCTAAGTGTCCTATGCTCTGGCAGTATATACACACCTTTTCTGAAAGGCTACACAGGCTGCAACACCAATAAGGCCTTGCGCTCACAATCCGGAGGCACTGCGTGTTGAATGCAGTGCCTCTGGACCTGAGGGGAGCCACGGGTGAACGTAGGGAGATTACAGCCGCCCTGTACTCATGATCTACGGTGGGTGCAGAGCGGCTTCTCCCTGTATTCACCCGATGGTTATCTCTTCTGGCTCCGCAGCATGAAACTAACATGCTGTGGAGATTTGGAAGTCCGGCAACACAAGATGCGGTGGGGAGAAGCACAGTGAACATGGGACTTCCTTAAATCCCATCCACTATGCTGGAACTGTACAAAACAGCATTTTAGATACAGCGGCAATACGCTACATCTAGAATGCTGCAATTCCTGAGTGTGTGCATACACCCTAAGCTAGAGGCTGCACTATCCAAACAGCACCATGAAGACCAAGAAGATCTCCAAACAGTGCATCTAGTATACAATAAAAGATATTGCTGTGTTTTATATCTGGTGTACAAAGCTGTCAGTAGTTGATTGACAGCACAGACCTTCATTCTGGTTCTGAGAGGTGTTGGGTGATTCAGGTATTCCATCTTCCTGTGATTACTCTGCTACTTTACTGAGCAACCTCCCCCAGAATCCTGCTAGTCACTCCTTCTATATGAGTGGCCCTGTTGGCCTGTATCCCTGTGTCTGTCTAGTTCTGATCATTGTCATCTAACCCTGTGTAAGAGAGTAAACTAATAAGCTGCTAAAACCAAGCAGACTGCCATTTTGTAGTGGCCCAGGAAAGTGAAAAACACAGTCTCTGGTTGCCATGGTGACTGCTCTGTGTTTAGGAAAGTGAAAGCACAATCTCTGGTTGCCTTGGTGACGGCTCTGTCAGTTGCTCCTGTTGTTGTTGATCGCTCTCTGCGGTGGCCATTACTAGTGTAAGGATTACAGCAGAGCCAGTGCAAGCTATAAGTAAGAGAAAAGAGAAGGAGCGCAAATGTGAAGCACCTCAGGGTAAACCGTATTGCAGGGAGAGCGGGTTTCCACTCACCTTGTGGAGTTGTACTGGCTGGGTACAACTCCAGTAACAGCCTCCTGTGGAGCAATGCCAGCAGGGTGTCCCCGAGATAATCCTCGTGCCAGGGAGAGAGCAGTGTCACTTCCACCGGTCACGTGATCCGAGGCGGTGACGTCAGATAGGTCCTAGTAGTCCTCCAGACTTGGATAAACAGGTTCTTTAATAAACGATGCCTCTCTTCCAAAGCTGCTGAACCGCACGGTCCCTCAAAAGGGAGAGAAGTGCACAGAAGAAAAAAATAGTTGCGGTTCTGATAGCGCTATGGAAGGAGGTCAAGGGGAAATTGTTGTAGTAAACAGACCTTTATTAAAAACACGGTCCCTCAAACTCCGCTACGCGTTTCGATGATACCGTCTTCATCAGATTCCACCTGATGGAGATGGTAACGTCGAAACGCGTAGCAAAGTTTGAGGGACCGTGTTTTTAATAAAGGTCTGTTTACTACAACAATTTCCCCTTGACCTCATTCCTTAGCGCTATCAGAACCGCAACTATTTTTTTCTTCAGTGCAAGCTATATGGGCCTTTAAAGTTGTTTGCAAGCCCTGTTGTGTGGACTAAAGACTTTATCTTGAACTGAGCAAGTGTCCAGCATCCGAGGAGAGGCTGAGGAGATGTTCCCCCTGATGGAGCGAGTGATTGGCGTCCAGGAAGGCCGTGAGTGACTGCGAAAGGAGAGCCGGCGTCCGGTGCCATCCACATTGGGAGGGTCCTGACAAGGAGGCTGAGGAGATGTTCCCCCTGATGGAGCGAGTGATTGGCGTCCAAGAAGGCCGTGAGTGACTGCGAAAGGAGAGCCGGCGTCCGGTGCCATCCACATTGGGAGGATCCTGACAAGGTCCTGACAAGCCCTGGAAAAGAGTGCTCCACAGATTGCACCCCAAGCTTACAGAACTAAAGTACTGGACATGTGAATCTGGCATTGGCTGGTAAGCTGCCGAATTCTGCTGTTTTTTTACAATACGTTTTTTTTTGGCGCCAAAGGTTTTTCTTTTCTTTTTCTGTTTCTGGACTTGCTGCAGCCCACGTGGAATATACACCGGTGTAAAGCTACATTTGAGGTTGATGGTACCATAGTTTTGAGATACCCGGGTATCCCTGTGCTAAGTGTATAGCCAGCATTGATATAGTGTAATGTATTGTTATTAGTTGTGATAAGTTATACTCAGTGTGCCATCTCAGAGGTCCCATCAGACCGCCCACAGTTGATGTACATAGCCTTTAGTTAAGTTAAATCCTTGATAAGTCTAACGTGTAGGTAAATTTGTTCCTGGTTCTGAGTGTGATTTACATATCCTGGGAACTCTGAGATCGTGCATTGATGTCGGCTAACGCTGAGGGTGTTAAACTGTTATTGGTAATATTTTAAGGGGATTTTGAGACTTTTACATTCCTTACTGAACCATACCTTGATCCCCATATCAGTAAAAATACTGTTGTTTATTTCTGCCTCTGTCTCAGTCTGTGACTCACTGGATCTTAATAGGACCTCCGGTCATTACACCTGTGCTGTTGCCTGATTACTCTTCTGTCTGATCCATGTACTTGTGATCTCCTAGCATTTTGACCCAGGACCTTGACCTGGCTATGCCTCAGTTGACTCCCTGAATTCTCCTCGTGCTCTCCTGGAAACCTGACCCTGGACCATTGCCTAACTACACCTCTGTCTAATTCCTGAATATACTACCGTGTTTCCCCGAAAGTAAGACCCTGTCTTACATTCTTTTGGGGGCCAAAAGTGGCCCCCTGTCTTACTTTCGGGGGGGCCTTACATTGGCGGCCCCAGCCATCACCCATCCATCCACACTGCGCGCACACACACACACACACACACACACACACACATCCATAGATCCATACATACACAGATCCATCCATCCATTCACACTGCACACACACACACACATCACACATACACCCCCCCCCCATACAGCTGCGCTGCCGGTACTTACCGGCACAGCTGTTCGGTGTCCCTGTCCCTGGTGTCCCCGGTGCTCCCGGCGTTCCTCTGTGTGGTGCAGCCTCATAACTATGTCATCCGGGCTGCCGGGCATATCCCGTTCATAGCCCGTCCATTCACAGCCCCCCCCCGGCCCTCTCTCTGTAATCACGGAGCTTCCGGAAGCTCCGGTATCCAGGCAACAGCAGAGCGTGATGACGTCGGGCCAAAACGTCTCGGAGCGCCTATGCTGATTGGCTCAGGCGTCTGAGCCAATCAGCATAGCCGCTGCGATGACGCTCTGGCCTCTGATTGGCCAGACGTTGTCATGCTGCTGTTGCCTGGATACCGGAGCTTCCGGAAGCTCCGTGATTAGAGAGAGAGGGCCGGGGGGCTGTGAATGGACGGGCTATGAACGGGATATGTTCGGCAGCCCGGATGACATCGTTATGAGGCTGCACCACACTGAGGAACGCCGGGAGCACCGGGGACACCAGGGACGGGGACACCGAACAGCTGTGCCGGTAAGTACCGGCAGTGCAGCGGTATGGGTATGGGTGTGTGTGTGTGTGATGTATGGATGTGTGTGTGTGTGTATGCATGTGTGTACCCCTCCCCCCCCGTGTTTCCCTGATAGTAAGACCCCCCTCCCCCCTACCCTGCCTTACATTCGGGGGGGGTCTTACATTAGCAGACCCCCCCGTCCCCCCCACCCTGTCTTACTTTCGGGGGGTCTTACTATCGGGGAAACACGGTATGAGTTCTCCTGGAACCTGACCCTGGATTACCTGACTTCCCTGTCTGTACTGTCATGGGAGGCCTCACACCTTTCGGTTGGGCTGTCCTCTTAAGTGTCTGCTGCCAAATTGATGCTTTGTCTAAGTGTGCGGTAAGAACCACACTGACAACAAGTCAAAGTAGAGCTTAATGACAAAGACCTTTATTAAGGGAGGGGTAGCCAGTTTTATACGGCTCCTTGCAGGGATATTAAAGGGGTGTTGCATTTTATTCTGAAGAGAACATTCAATCATATTTCGTGTGTTAGGTAGCAATTCAGTTTAACCTTGGTTAGTACATTTGGTACGGGAACATCTTGACAAGAGCTTCCACACTGCTACATCTAACTCAAAACATTATATAGAATCTGAGACAGAGAAATTCCAGAGGAGGGGAGGAAGAAGAAGAAGAAGAGATAACTAGAGGAAAGTGCAAGGATTTAAATAAACATGCTGTTGGAAGATTTCTGAATGACTTCAGTAAACTTACATAAATTATTAACTATTTATTGCCATGACAGTACTACCTGTCAACAGTGACTAGCGTCTAATCCACCTGTTAGTAGTGACTAGCGTCACACTACGATTAGCCTAATTTTTTTTCCCCACCTGTAGATTCATTACATACTATCTGTGATCAGGTGGTGAATCTGACTCAGTGGGTCCATGATTTAGGCTTGGATCATCAGAAATTAGAATCTTCACAGACCCAGTTACAGGGGCAATTTTCTAATGCTTTGTCTGCTTCTCAGAGTTCCATACTACCCACTGTATACATGACTTCTGAACCATCAGACATATTATTGAGCTCCCCTGAACTAGTAGTGGCACTTCCTGATAATTCTCAGCAGAGAAAGACAAGTTTAGAATATTCAGGGACAGCTGTAAACTATTTTTTATCTTGCACCCTCGGTCTTCAGGGAATAAGTCCCAGCAGGTGGAAATAATGTCCCTTTTATAGGGGGGGGATCATCTGATGGGCATTTTCTTTGTCTCCACTAGCTCCAGAACAGTACTGTCTGGACGTCTTTTTTGACGTGTTAAGGTTGATCTATGATGAACCTGACAGAGTCCAGGTGGCAGAGTCAAGTATTATCAACCTGACACAAGGAGACCGCATTGCTGAAGATTATAGTTTTGAGTTTAAACAATGGTCTTCTGAAGTCCTGTGGAATGACTCAGCCCTCAGGTGTCAGTTCCACAGAGGCCTTTCAGATACTCTGAAGGATGCTCTGGATCTACATACTCCATCTTGTTCATTGGAAAAAGCCATGACTTAGACTATTCGAATGGATTGTAGAATTCGGGAAAGACACAATATTTGACAGTAGGTTTTGTTCAGTCTTCCTGGTTCTGCTCCCTTACCTGAGACAGAATCTATGGAGGTAGGAGAAGCCAGGTCAAGGGTTATTGAGAGGATCTTGGAATCTGCCTTTATTGTGGTCACATTGGACATTTTCTGAAGGACTATATACAAAAGAAAAAAAAAAGGAAAAACTGCAAATGGAAAATGGCACTAGTTTTTCTGCCTTCTTCCACGTCTGGTGATATGTGGATTCCAGCATACAGCTAAACTGTTCTTCACATCCCAAGTAACCAGACTGTGAGGTTCAGTAGTCTTAGTTTACTGGTGCGATGATATGAAGATGCATATGGCAATGCACATGACGATACACGTGGCAATGCACATGGCAATACACTTGGCGTGGTTAAAACTACAAAGTACAAATAGTCTGTCAGTACTGGGCACACCACCAAAACCAGCACAGTGATAATACAACACAGAAATATATATTAAACATGAGTAAATGGCAAGATTCATTGCAAAAGCACAAGGGGTACACAGGGGTATTACCTAGCAATATACAATGTAGAGAACATTAACTAAGATGGAGGATTTAAGAACATAGCACACTTCTACTACTCAATACTTCTGTAACAGTGGCTGAATCATGACCTGCATACACAGATTCTGACATAAACATACAATCTGGACTACATTTCTCAATGGATTATCTAGACAGGAGAAGTAGTTGTGAAGTGCGAGAAAGGAATGAGGGACTTGTATCTTATCTGCCTAAAGCCAAGTGGTGAGAGGAGGTCAATACTCTTTGCCCCGACATTACAGAATCTGAGGAGTCTTCTGTTTCCACAGCTCCTCTGGAACCCGTGGAAGTTGCCCGAGTAAAGCTGGCTAAGCACCGCCAGTTACTCCGTCACACAGAAGGAACTATTGCGGTAGTCCAGAAATGTGGCAGCTGAACATCTCTGTGATCATCATTCCTCTTTTCTGCCCTCCCCATCGGGCTACAGAAGGCAAACTTTAGGGTTCTATAACTTTTATCCTTTTTATTTCATAACTGCTTTGCATATGTGTAAGTCACTTTTTATTTCTATTTTTATATTTTTTATTTTAAGCACTGTACCTTTTTATAGTAAAGCTTAAAACTTTAATAAGACTAAACATTGTATGGCCTAAAGAACCCATAACCCTAGAAACAGTGTGATTCTGTTGATCGTCAGATAATCTTAGTTTAGTGAGACTCATCTGCCCCAAATCTGGTGGATCGTGGCAGCGTATATGAAGCAGGGTGCGCGGTCTGTGTCGGGGTGTGCTTGATGCTCCTGTCGAGCCCCAGGCCCTGGGGTACTCGGGTACCAGGCTCCAAGGAGTTAATGGGGATGTCACGGGTGGCAGCGCCTGATCCCGTGGCCTGGGTGACACTTCAAAAAGGGTGTATTTACAGGGGATAAGAGTTTGTCATGTGACGCCACCTGTAGTGTCTGGTGATGGGGCACCAGCGCCGCCACAGTCCACCGGAAGTGGATGGCAATGCGGCTGAGTTGGCAAAGCCCCCTACAGGTAGGGCTGGACCTCCGGGGCAGAGTAGTGTGAAGGGGCAGCCTGAAGTGAAGCTGTAGGGAGGATAGGGAGTGATGGAGCAGTCTATGAGGGACACCAGGAGCGAAGAGGAATGACGCACACACACTGTTGAAGTCTCTTTTACCTTTTTACTGTTGGTACGGCAGGTAAAGATGTCCAGGGCACTGACACATGACCAGGCGCACAGTGGGTCCCCACAGTAATGTGGTATAAGGCCTCCTCTGTTCCTCTGTGGTAGCTGAAGCCCAGTCTACATGCAGCCAGACCGGCCTCCTCTCTCTTCCTGTCCTTGCTCTCTCCTCATGTGTAGTCCACGAGTTACCCTCTCTGATCACTGCTGTGCTGCGCTACACTGCGGTGTCTGGGTCCCTCTCTCTGGGCTCACAGGGGGACCAGGTGACTGAAGTCTCCACGGTGCGACGGTTTTCTGTAGTCCTGGAGTATCCTACAGGTGCGGATCCCCAATGTCCGATACGTCTTTGGGCAAACGTCCACTAGTTCCTCACTCCTTCTTGGCTCTGCTCCTTGCCATCTGTCCCCACTCAGGCTTGCGGGACGTCAGAAGGGCCACTCCGGGTCTCTGGCTCGAGCCTAACCGTGGCACCGACCACCAGGACGTCTTCGCAGCTCTCCTAGCGTCTGCACACTCTGACTAACTCCTCCCCCAGCAGCAGTATTTATAGGGGATCTTGCCTAAGGTCAGCAAGTTGAGCTCCCCCTACTGTTCTGGGGTGGAAGATGTTGCATGTAGTAAGTACCTGCTGTGGAAACCCAGCTGTGCATTAGGGAAGTCTGTGGCTTTGGACAGAGGTCGAGTGCTGGATTGAGTGAGAGGAGATAGATTAACCCTTGCAGGCGCAACCCCAAGTCATGTGCTGGAAAGCGGGTACATGACAAATTGGTAGTCCCGAACATTTAATCCATTTCTGTCCAAAGATGCTGGAAAACTCCCAAGCCTAGGGTCTGTTGGAGAGGCTATCCTGGGAAAGAGCAACTGCTCTCCGCCTCTGGCTCTGTCAGTGTTCGTTTCATCGATGTAGGATATCAGGAAAAATGGTATCAAATCTGTTAACACAAGGTTCATCGAGTCAGCCTATATGGACTTCAGGTGCTCATGAAACTTCATGCAATAGGCCATATTGGATTGGTACCAGATTCCAATCCAATATCTTCAAAGTTTTTTGGTGGTGTCATCCATTGATGGGAAAGCCCTATCCAAGGCCATCCATTTCATTATGGAATAAATGGAGCTTTGAGCAGGTATGCTGCACTCAAAGGAGTTTACCTTTTATGTGCTATCAGACCTGGCACATCCATTGCTTCTGTTGTGGCTATGAATTCATGAACTCATCTTGGATTCCCCAGAAAAATATTCTATTTCCCCATTGACTTGCATTAGGTTCAGTATTCAAGACAAATACCCAAATAGTAAAAACTAAAAAGTATTTGGTTAGAATAATCCAAATCCAGATATTTCACTCTTTACTCATCACTAATTACCATTAATTTATTACGCATTTCTCCCTTCAAACCACTCCAATTTTTACCCTGATCCGTAACGTGGCTAATTCGTGGAGTTGGACCTCTCATTGAAGCAGTCCTTTTCATCAGCTCCAGTGCTACACAGACCAGAGGTCAATAAACAATTCTTTGTGGAAGGCATGCTTCTTCATCTTAAGCTGGGACAGTCCACAGGCAGAAATCTTTTATCAACGGCGTATGGTAACCTGTGGTTTCTTTTCAAAGGCCTCTCTGCTCCAATTATTCAATTGGCGATTATGAGTTGCTGGATATCAGGATGGCTTTGGAAGAGTGGAGTTACCTACTAGAGGAGGCATTCCATGCAGTTGTCATTTACATCCACTATAAAACTTGGCCTTCCAGCAGTCCTCACAGAGGCTCCATCCATGCCAAATTGGTGTTCGCTGTTCTCTGCCCACTTTGACTTCGTTCTACGTTTCCGGCCGACTGACAAGTACATCAGAGCAGATGCACTTTCTAGATCCTTTTTGTTAACGGACCAGGAGGAGAGTCACAAAACATCATTGAGCCCTCCAAGATGCTTATTGTGGCCTCGGTCAATTTATCTTCACTCAGAAAAACCTTTGACGCAGACCAAGAGAAGAATGTCATCAATACTATGGATGGCAAGAAGAACAAACAAATACATTTTGGGACAAATCAAGCTAGATATGTCACTTGGAGCAAAGATTACCAAGCTATGACTTGCCTACTTTGGGCACATCATACAAAGAGAGAAATTACTGGAGAAGGATGTCATGGTAGGAAGAATAGAAGGAACAAGGCGCATAGGAAGACCAGCAACCTGATGGATTTATATTATCAAGAAAATGGTGGAGAAGACATTGGTGAACCTAGCCAGGCTTGCACAAGAGCTATCTTCCTAAAGAGCATTCATCCATTAAAGGGAACCAGTCACCCCCTAAAGGGGGTGACTGGTTCCCTTTAAGTAGCCATGGTTTGACACCAAGCTAAATGCCATTAAATAATAATAATAATAATAATAATAATGGTAAAGCCTACATCACACAGATTTTATCAAGTTTAGCCAGAACACCATGTGAGACGGTAGCCGGGGTTGTCATGGACGGCCGGTACGTCTCCCCCAGGTTGTGCGCCCTCCATGGGTAGAAAATTACTCTAGTCCGGGGTTTGGAGTTGTTTTCCCTCTTCTCAGAGAGGAAGGCGTTAAGAGGAAGCAGGAACACGGGGTGTGGTTCCTTGAGTTGGGAGTGAGCACAACTCCCTGGGATTTTGGTGGTGAAGCAATTTCTGAGCCAGGCCGCAGACCTAGTGGCGGGTAGACTACTGGGAAAGTAGCGAGGAGCGGCCCCTGAAGGAAGGGGACCGGAATGTTCTTTTGGACTATTGTTGTTATTTCCTCTCTTCTGTTGGTTGAATAAACCCGTGTGCAGTGACCCGTGGTGCTCGGATCCCTTGTCTCCGCCGTGCCGCCGCCGCCACTACCTCACAACCACTATTGCACAACAATGCACTTTTTGCACCAAATATTAAGTTTGTTGTGTTCCTAAAGGAAATTATATTAGTAATAACTCGCTTAAGTATGGTGGTAGTTTTTTTTTACAACACTTGTAGAGGAAGGGATGAAGCTGGGAGAGGAAGCAGATAAACTGTATTGCAGATGCATGTTCAGGTGGATGATTGGCTTTCTGTTGAGAATTGCATATGTTTATAGGAGATGCAGGGACGTCGCTATGCATTAAGAATCGGGGCTGCAGCCCCGATTCTTAAGCATAGAGCCCCGAATCTCGCCGGCGTCAGCTGTCTGGGGGGCCCGGAGGTGATCTGCTGCAGGACAGCGTCTCCTGCCCTGCATCCTCCGATGGCTGTGGGACAGTGAGCGCTGTTAATGCGCCCCTGATAGTTGGCCCCCGGGAGCCCCCCTGTGTGCTGCTACGGCCCCCTCTCCTCTCACTCCTAACCTGTCACTGTGTGCAGCTATGTGGCAGACGCTCTGAGCTGCTGGAGGACTACAGATCATAGATGTCAGGTCCAGGCTCAGTGCAGATGGGCATGTGAATCACATGCCCTTCTGCACTGAGCCTGGGGCTGAAGTCTATGACCTGACCTGTAGTCCTCCAGCAGCAGCTCAGAGATGATCGCGTCTGCCACATACTAGCTACATGCAGGTTAGGAGTGAGAGGAGAGGGGGTCCCCCAGTACACAGAGAGCCGGGTCCCCCAGAACACAGGGACCCGGGCCCCCCAGAACACAGGGAGCCTGGTCCCCCCAGCACACAGGGAGCCTGGCCCCCTCCAGCACACAGGGAGCCTGGCCCCCCCCAGCACACAGGGAGCCTGGCCCCCCCCAGCACACAGGGAGCCTGGCCCCCCCCAGCACACAGGGAGCCTGGCCCCCCCAGCACACAGGGAGCCTGGATCCCCCAGCACACAGGGAGCCTGGCCCCCCCAGCACACAGGGAGCCTGGCCCCCCCAGCACACAGGGAGCCTGGCCCCCCCCCCAGCACACAGGGAGCCTGGCCCCCCCCAGCACACAGGGAGCCTGGCCCCCCCCAGCACACAGGCAGCCTGGCCCCCCCCAGCACATAGGGAGCCTGGCCCCCCCCAGCACACAGGGAGCCTGGCCCCCCCAGCACATAGGGAGCCTGGCCCCCCCAGCACACAGGGAGCCTGGTCCCTATGTCAGGAACAAAAACACACTGCCCAGGGGCCCACAGCAGAGGGGACCCGGGGCTGCTCTGTGTTCCTGGAGTTGCACTGTGTGCCCATGGCTGAGCTGTGTGCCCTGGGCTGCGCTGTGTGCCCGGGGCTGCGCTGTGTGCCCGGGGCTGCGCTGTGTGCCCGGGGCTGCACTGTGTGCCCGGGGTTGCGCTGTGTGCCTGGAGCTGCGCTGTGTGCCTGGAGCTGCGCTGTGTGCCCGGGGCTGCGCTGTGTGCCTGGAGCTGCTCTGTGTGCCCGGGGCTGCGCTGTGTTCCCGGGGCTGCGCTGTGTTCCCGGGGCTGCGCTGTGTGCCTGGAGCTGCGCTGTGTGCCTGGAGCTGCGCTGTGTGCCCGAGGCTGCGCTGTGTGCCCGGGGCTGCGCTGTGTGCCCGGGGCTGCTCTGTGTGCCCGGGGCTGCTCTGTGTATCCAGGGCTGCGCTGTTTATGTCTAGTGCCCACTGCTCTGCAGATCATGTATTGTGTCCAGTGCTCAGCTATTCTACTGCAGTTGTGTGCATGTGATGGGCAGGGGCTGCAGAGCATTGCATCCCACCCCACCAGCCCTGCTCTGTGCACTGGCTGCTGCATTGCACTGAGCACAGGTGTAGACTGGAGGACTCTGCTGCTGCCGGTGGGCTCTGCTGTCTGTGCTCTGCCATCCGGTGTGCTCTGCTGTCACTGCAAGAGAAAAATTGTTGTGCCAACTGTGCGTTTTTTTTTTGCTGCGGATAATGTGTGTTTTTGTTTTCATTTCGGTTCCAGACTCTACCAAATTAATGTTTCTCTCTTTTTTTCTCTCTCTATCGCCATCTCTCCCAGAAACAGACAGAGAGAGAGACAGTGTACAAGGGGGAGACTGGCACAGAGAGGGAAAACAGCGCACATGGGGGAGAGACATACAGGGAAGAGACAGACGCAGGGGAGAGGCACAGCGCACTGGAGGAAACGGGCACAGAGAGGTGAGACAGCACACACTGGGAGAGACATCATACAGGGAAGAGACACAGCACACAGGGGGGAGACAGGCACACGGCGGGGAGACACAGCGCACAGTGGAAGACAGGCTCAGAGAGGGATTATATTTGTGCGGAATATATATATATATATATATATGCAACCAGTATGTGTTAAAGGGGCCCACTGAGACTCTTTGCCTGGGGCCCGCAAAAACCTGGAGCCGGCCCTGCCTGCATAGATCCCTGAATCGCGCTGTCAGGGCAGAGGAGAAAGTGCAGACATGCCCAACGTGTCTGCTCTCTCTCGCTGTGCGGCGGCACGGCTCTCACACAGACACACAGTACCATAGCTCACAGAGAGCCATCACCGCTGGAGTCCCGCCCAGTGCCACTCACATGACCTGGCTGCACGTGACCGATGACGTCACGACCGTGCAAGTCCTGCAGCCAGGTCAGCAGAGTCAGACTCTGGAGAATTAATTGTTGTGCTCTGGGCTGGGCTGGCTGCCAGTTAGGAAGAGGGGGACTCCCAGCTCAGTGCAACCTGCTGGGACCTGCCGACCTGCCTTATTGAGGTAAGAACAGGGGGCACCTGGGGCAGGACATAGGGGCCAGTGGCCACAGACGTACCACAAAGGCACAGGCAGCAGTGCAGGGGGCCAGCCAGGGGCACACTGGCCAAAAGGGCTCACAGGAAGGACCCACCGGACCCTCAACCACCTCTAGTGGTAAGGACAGGCGGGAAGCTGTTAAAAATATGAATCCCACCCTTGCAGCTGCCGCTTATTTAAATTTATTCCGAAAAATGCAGCTCAGTGGGCCCGAGCCCCGGATGTTTTTTGACCCTAGCAACGCCCCTGAGGAGATGGTGGGATGGAGCAGGCAATAAGTGGTATAAATTGTGAAAAAGTGTTGAGAATTTTGGTTGGAAAGGAGGTATCAGGGGACAAAAAGATGAATTATTACCCATCCAATATCTTTAGAACCAAGGATGGTGGGGTGCATTAAAACATTCTCTGCGCTACATTTGAAAGATTGGCTACAGGAGACTAACTATTCTACTATCCAATTGGAAAGACAGTTAGCGGCGCCATGGGAATTAAAGGCTCTCTTACATACAAAACAGGCCAAACTCTCGCAGAACATAAAATCATCCCTACTGCTTCAAGATACCATCGTATACTGGAAGATAGTAAGGAGGGCATTTGGCCTTCCCTTCCAGATCTCTGAACATATGCCAATAATTTCCCCAGGGAACGGAAAGCAAAAAAGTGATAGGACAAGCAGGTGATAGCATGAAGAAAGCAGGGGATATGATGCATATGGAGGTTAAACGATGGCTGAGCCCACAAGAAATCATGGACAAATTCATATAGAAAGCGACACTTTCTACAGGTCATACAAGTCCATTCTTTTTGGCTATCTAGGTTATTTAATGAAGTGGGAATACATAATATAGACAATAGAGTAGATCTGAACATCCAGAATGCGAGCATATCCTCAATATACAATACTGTAAGACATAAATTCCTGAAGTTAAAGCAGAACAAGCTGTTTAAAACTTGGGAGAAATGGACTGGGGATAGAGATATTGCAGAGACAATTCTACAGGGCTGGGAACAGGTCAAAATATCCATTCTTTGCAAAAGATGGAGGGAGACCTATTTCAAGCTCATGCACACAGCATTATATGGTTTCAATATTCCATCCTCTCCTAGATTCCCTGACAGGATTACAGCATTCCCTAAGTGCGGAACGCCTTCAACGAATCTCTGGCACAGGGAGTGGGAATGCAGGGCAGTTACAGAGTACTGGACACAGGTTGGGGAACAGGTTCGATCATGCTGGGGAATCCAACTTTCACAAACACCACAAGCCATGCTCTGTCATAAGTCAAGACCCCCGGAGACTCAACCCACAGGAATTAAAGCAAAGGTCCCTAAAAACATTCACACATTCTTAGTTGTAGCCCTGTGCGGTTTACTGGGCGAATGGCTTAAACCAAGCATCCCATCAATGGTGATGATAATATCCCAGATGAAACACTTACTGGGAACTGAATTAATAGAGGCGGAAAGGAAAAATGTGCAGGGAAAGTATTTCCGCTGTGGAAAATATTCATTGGTTTTCACTATAGCCCTCACGAAATATCGAGAATGATCAATCCCTTCCACCACACAGTATGGTATTGTCTGGAGGATCTGAGCGGGACGTTAGGGACCTTGGGAACTAACCCAGATGTATAATGTCTGTTAAAGATACAGCATATATTACCATAGAACGACACGCTTGACTATGCAAAATACAGTAAAAGAGATTCTCTTCCTTCCCCTATTACCCTTCTAGGCATTCAGCCTGTCTCTTCTTTCTCTCATTATTTCCCCAAAATTTGTGTTACAAGGCAATGACGGAGCTCAATTTATGTACCGTATATACTCGTGTATAAGCCGACCCGTGTATAAGCCGACCCCCCTACTTTTGCCCCCAAAATCTGGGAAAACCTATTGATTCGTGTATAAGCCGAGGGTGGACCCCAGCACCCAGCAGTGTGGTATACAGGCCCCCACAGTGGTATACAGGCCTCCCCAGTGGTAGTATACAGCCCCCAGCAGTGTGGTATACAGCAGCCTCCCCAGTGGTATATACAGGCCCCAGCAGTGTTACAGCAGCCTTCCCAGTGGTATATACAGCAGCAGCCCCAGTGGTAGTATACAGCAGCCCCAGAGGTATATACAGCAGCCCCAGTGGTAGTATACAGCAGCCCCAGTGGTAGTATACAGCAGCCCCAGTGGTAGTATACAGCAGCCCCAGTGGTAGTATACAGCAGCCCCAGTGGTAGTATATAGCAGCCCCAGAGGTATATACAGCAGCAGCCCCAGTGGTAGTATACAGCAGCCCCAGAGGTATATACAGCAGCCCCAGAGGTAGTATACAGCAGCCCCAGAGGTAGTATACAGCAGCCCCAGTGGTAGTATACAGCAGCCCCAGAGGTATATACAGCAGCAGCCCCAGTGGTAGTATACAGCAGCCCCGGAGGTATATACAGCAGCCCCAGAGGTAGTATACAGCAGCCCCAGAGGTAGTATACAGCAGCCCCAGTGGTAGTATACAGCAGCCCCAGAGGTATATACAGCAGCCCCAGTGGTAGTATACAGCAGCCCCAGAGGTATATACAGCAGCCCCAGAGGTATATACAGCAGCCCCAGTGGTAGTATACAGCAGCCCCAGAGGTATATATAGCAGCCCCAGTGGTAGTATACAGCAGCCCCAGTGGTAGTAAACACGCAGCCCCAGAGGTATATACAGCAGCCCCAGTGGTAGTATACACACAGCCCCAGAGGTATACAGCCCCCCCCATCAGTATCCAGGGCCCCCCCCTTGCTCCGCAAACCTGTAAAGTAAAATCATTATACTTATCACTGTCCTGTCGCCGCCGTCCCTGCCGCTGCCGACATCGCGCTCCTCCGTCTTCATCCAGCGTCTTCCGGCTTCCTTTTGTCGGCGCAGGCAATGACGTCATTGCCTGCGCCGACAGGAAGCCGGAAGAAGACGGATGAAGCCGGAGGAGCGCGATGTCGGCAGCGGCGGGGACGGCGGCGACAGGACAGTGATAAGTATAATGATTTTACTTTACAGGTTTGCGGAGCAAGGGGGGGCCCTGGATACTGATGGGGGGGCGGGCGGGCAGCCCCATGTTGGTTGGTATACTCGCGTATAAACCGAGGGGGGACTTTTCAGCCCAATTTTTGGGCTGAAAAACTCGGCTTATACGCAAGTATATACGGTATCTATATACTACTTTAAATGCAACACGGACATGTTGCTTAACAAGAAGGATTTGTATATGTACTTTTGGTAATTTATAGTGTCATTGTGGATGTTATATGCTATGCTATGTTATCCTACCCAATGTTATGTTCTAAAAATCCAATTAAAAAAAAAAAAACATTATCTGCATCTTGTTGTAAATGTACTGCTATAATATCTATTATTTCATATCTTTCTTAACTATTGTAACAATTTATTCGTTAAATATTTAAAAACAATAAAAAAATGCTGTGAAAAAGTTACCTTCAAAGAAGATCATATGACTGTTTCTCTTCTGTTTATAGAACACCAGTAACGCTGGGCACCTGACTAGTAATAAAGTGTCCCTGGACAATGGATTCGAGTGTTGGCACATGATGTATTCAAATATTTGCACATAGTCTGGTATTCCCTACATTTTGCATCTGATTCTAAAACGTTACGAAATACAGTTTTGAAATTAAGATTGTGTCATTTTCGAGGCACAAGTGTATTTATCTGATTCTAAAACAACAGTACTCTGTCACATGTATGGTGAACTATTATTTAGTTTTTTATTGTTTTTGTGGTATAATATATTATAATAATTCAATATGCAAAAGGTAAATACCGTGCACTACGGCTAGCAAAGGGGGCTAATTTAACTGTTGTAGCCTGCCGTATCTTCCTGAATATTTCTGTTGTTAGGTGTTGCACGTCTCTAATATAGACAATTCTAAGCTTTAGCATGTAGAAAGAAAAGTTGACGGCACTAACCGGTTTGTGGATCTTCTTTATTCGTGCAATTCAAACATTAATGCAGTGTGGTGCAGTGGGGAGAGGGAGCAGGGAATCGAAGGACGTGCACAGCCCCTCCCTTTATAGCAGGAGGAGGTGATGTCAGACACTGAGATCTGGACCCGCTGAAGTGGCATAACACTGCGAAACAGCAGCCGTCGTCCTTCGATTCCCTGCTCCCTCGCCCCGCTGCACCAAACTGCATTAATGTTTGAATTGCACGAATAAAAGAAGATTAACAAACCGGTGAGTGCCGTCAACTTTTCTTTCTACATGCTCATGCTTATATTATAATAATGTATATAGCAATGTCAACTATTATTATAAAAATATTACATTTACTTAGCAAATACAATAAGTCTCAGCTTGGTCCTTAGGCCAATAACTAAATAGGAAGATACCAGTATTATAAAAGGCACATGTTAGGTGGGAGGCTTTGTTCCAGATTTTCCATTGAGGCCTAGGATCTCTTGGCTCACAATAGAAAATGTTAGATTTATTACACTATTAGAAAATATTAAATACACAAGAGTTATATTGACATACAAGTAAAAAAAATACTGATTTTAAAAGTTTACAACTAGACGAGAGCAAATATCTTCAGAGTGTAATCGAATTCTCCGTGAATATCACAAAATTGTGCATTTGCCAAAATGCAGATTTCTTATATTCATGTCAGAATGGATTCAATAAAATGGTAATCGTTGGCCACCATTTTTCTAAGCCATCAAAAAGTTAAAAAATAAAAATATATATTTCTTCTAACCTTACCATTCACCCCTCCGACCCCACTACTCCTCATCGTCAGTTGTCTGGTCCTCATTACATTTATTCATCATTTTGAGCGCCAAAATGCCCCGAGCCTCTCACTGTATGCCAAAGCCCCGATGAGGCCCCGGACAGTTTTGTGTATGTGCGCTATTGGCATGATGTTGTAACTCTCCCAAACTTCCTCGGTCTCATCAGAACCAAAAGTCCCAGCCTAGCGTGAGGAGGCCAATTCAGCAATCAGATAGGTGATAAAGGAAATTAAATTTGAGGAGAGTAAAATCTCTAAAAATCTAATTCCCCAGGAACTTCCTCACAATCAGGCGAATTAGAATTTTGCCTCATTTCGTGTCTAGTTCCAACCATTCAGCCTGGGGAAATTGCAACCCATTTTTTTGCAGCCATTGCAAACCTGGATGTGGCCTAACTTTAAAGGGAACCTTTCACCCCCCCCCAGGGCCTATGAAGGTAAAAGAGCCACCTTCAGCATCACTAAGGCTGCATTCTGTGAAGGTGGCTTTTATGTGTATTATCCCCAGGTACACTGAAATAATCACTTTTATAAATTTCCCCCCATACCTCTATTGAGACTGGTACCGTAGGTGTGTTCTTCCCCCAGGACTTAACTGCCTCGCTGCTGTCCATCATCCCTATCTGTCCCGCGGGCGCCGCCATCTCTCTTTTGAAGTAATCAGCGCATGCGCTGTATATTCAGTTCTTGGTCATGCACCGTGCACGCTGCTCGGGAACTTAGATCACATGATCTACAGTATCTGCATGTAGCGGAGGCCCCAGATTCCCGGCCCGAACACACTGCAGGGCGGGATCTGGGGCCTCCGCTACATGCAGGTGCGATATCTGTAGATCATGTGATCTAAGCTCCCGGGCACCGTGCACGGCGCATGACCGAAATCTGAATGTACAGTGCAGGCACCAATTACTTCAAAAGAAAGAGAGGAGGTGGCACCCGGGTGACAGATAGGGGTGATGGACAGTAGTGAGGCAGTTAAGTCCTGGGGGGAGAACACACCCACCGATCTTAATAGAGGTATGGGGGGGAATTTATAAAAGTGATTATTTCAGTGTACCTGGGGATAATACACATAAGAGCGACCTTCACAGAATGCAGCCTTAGTGCTGCTGAAGATGGCTCTTTTCTTCTTAGGCTCTGGGGAGTGGCAGGTTCCCTTTAAGATGTCGATATTAAATAATCTTCACAGCTCCCCATTGCTTGGTGTTCACCATTGGAACCCTGGTCCTACTTGATCCTTGTCAGATTCATGTTACCAACATCTGGTAAGGTTTTTAATATCGTTAGGTAGGGACTGTACTGATGGGTAACGTTGTTGTGGTGTGACGGCTTGCGCATTTTGTGATCAAATAATGTCACTAAATAACCCTATTTTGTTATCTTTTTGCACTTTCAATATATTATATTATACTATTATATTATTTTAATTTATTTTAGGGTATTTTGCTCACTATATATTTTCTGTTGGTTTTGCTGAAGTGAAAAAATCCAGTTTTTTTGAAAACTACACTATCAATTCATTCACCGTTTATGCAGCATTTTTTCAACATAGAAAGCAGTGGTGAAGTGAGAAAACACAACTATACATTTTACAGTGTTTTTGCTGCATTTTTGTTGAATTAACAAACTTTATTAAATATATACTGTAGCAAGTAAGACATATCTGCATTAAAAAAAAGAGGCAAAAAAAATAACAAAAACAACAAAACTACAGCAAAACTGCTTTTTGCTAGCAGCTTTTTTTTGCACAGAGAGCAGGTTTTGACTGCAGAAAGAAAAAAAAAGCGATGTGTGAACATAGCCTAAACCAGACATTGTTTAATCCCTGTAAATGTATTAATTCCATTCTGGAAATCCAATTAGCAGCAAATGTGAAATAAAATGAAGCAAATTAAGTAATAAAGCCTGGCACTAAATACAGACATTGTCCTTTCGGTTGCGTGATTTCGGTGCATAAGAAGTCTGAACAGTAATGCAATGTAAACTCTGACTATTATGTCAATTAGGTCATTTGTTAAAGCTCATTTTTAAATGAGTGGTCTAGACGTCTGGTGTGCCGAAGGATAAGACATAGAAATTTCTTGTCTTGTTATATATTGAATTGGTATTAGCCTATAAAAATGAGGCCCACTGTTTTCTGTGGAGCGGAAATATATATTGATAAAAACATAAAATAAAGTACTTATCAAAAATGCAATGTTAATGTTCAATTTGTGTAATTAAGAAAAAACTGTCAGCACTATGATGACAAAACAATACCACAAAAATTCTGTTATTTGGGTTTTAAATGTACCACTAAGGAAACGGATGGAAGAAAATTTCCAATGTCCAAACGCAACCTTCCCTCAAAAACATTGTCTTAGGGCACGTTCCCACGATCAGTGTTTGCAGCTGTTTGGATGCAGCCTGTTTCGCTACGTCCAAAATGCTGCGTTGTACAGTACAAGTACAGTGGATGAGATTTAGAGAAATCCCATGTTCATTGTACTTGTTTTCTCCGCAGGGTAAACTGACATGCGTTGTGGCTTCCTGACTGCCCGTATGGCAATTTATTGCACCAGAGTCTGAGGTGACCTCAGCAGGTGAATGCAGAGAAAAGCTGCCATACCCCGAACATTGACCATGGGCATAGGTGGCTGCATCCACCCCTGGAGATCACCGGCTTCTGCTCAGGAGAGGAAACACTGAGTCCACGAAGCAGAGTCTCCGGATCATGTGGACATAGCCTAACAGTGACTCAGAAGGGTTCGCCATGGCCTGCAGAATATGATTCCAGATTCTTTTGAGAACCCCCCTTCCTGTTCCTTACTGGACAATAAAGTCAGATATTGAAAAACAGATATATGATTGTTACAGCTGTAAGTTCACTTCTTCCGCTCCCCATGTATAATAAGTCTCTCCTTTAGGCTGGAATCACACTACCGTATATCTTTTATGAGGATGACAGCACACTGCCCAGATCGACCACAGCTCTCCTGACCTTAGCCTGTCATCTGTATAATAAGACATGAAACTGACACGCTCAGGTCAGGAGAGCCAACAACTCATCAGGGCATTTTGATGCGATCCTTGCGTGAGTCATATGCTCGTGTGACCTCAGCCTAAGTGTGTGTATGCACAGCTGGTGACGTCATGGATTAGACACCGCCGGCTTGCGTTCCACTTGAGACACGCCTGCGTGCCAGTTAGAGGAAGCAGGGGGAGTGTCTCATTCTCACTTCTTACATAAACTCCCATCTAATATGGCGCCGCACACCCCGCCAACACTGAGATACATACATAGACCAGTAAGTACAGGGAGCCTTTACAATCGGTAGATTGTGAGCTTTGTGGTCCATTATTGGCAATTCTTGATGGGATTCTTTTCTCTTTATATAGGTTTCTGGCTTTCTTAATTAGCTTTATAAGCAGGTATGCACGCCTATATATAGCAACTGTGCTATTGCATTTTGTAAACAGCTTTGTGTCATATTCAGTTTGTGTCTTCTTACATAGCAGTGGCATTTCTTCCTATACAGCTTTAGGGTGCATGTTTAACCCCATATATACCACAGGTATTTATATTATTGCTGTTTATAAGTGTATGTGTACTGATAGGTTACAGTTATTGTACCTAATATTGGGTTGTGTTTACATTATGTTATAGTATAATTTTTTAAAAAGGATATTTTGACAGGATTAGCCTAGATTTACTCCAGCCAAAATAGACAGGTAATCACATACGGTATATATTTTATTGCGTGTTCCATACCATAAGAATGTTTTCATGGATGACTATAGGAATTTTGATTGAATTCCTTGTAGAACTGTGGTTATCTTTATGTATTGTTCATTTTGATATCCCTTTTGGTAATTATTACACATGCTGGTTTAGCCTATATTGGTCATTTGTTCAAGTTCTATTATCATCCCTTTTGCCCTGGAGTGCATATTTATTTTAGTGGTACTAATTCTGTGACTATTATTTCATTATAGACAAGGTGTACGGTGCTTTAATCACAATGTTGCACAACAGCACAGGATCACAATAAGGTACTATACGTTTTTGTACTTTTTTTTGCAATTTTTGTCAATTTTTCCTTTCCACTAAGATGGATAATTTGATGTCTATATATTCCTGTTTCATTTAATGTACTTGATGTTGTACACTGCTTTTGTCATACACTGCTTTTGTTAAAAAATCAATTGTATTTTTTATTAGTGATGTAATAAGACCACGATAGCATTTCATGATTTTGTGACTTATAAACAAAAACATTTTTCTGTTATTTTTCTCTTATGTTAAACAGTACGTCATGTGAAGAAGACTACGGTCGAAACGTCTGACTAAATATTTTGACAAATTGATGATTAAGCAAACACCATCTTTCTGAAAAAACACTAATAAAGAATAAAAAAAAATTTTGTTCAATAATCCTGGACTTTACTCAATTTTCTGGTGTGCCAGATCACTTACATTTATTGTGTATGCAGAGAGACTTGACAGTGTAGGTGTGTGGAAAAGCCACCAAGGATTCACAAGAGACTAGTCATCTGAGACACATAGTCCCCAGCTGTCTCTGTGTAAACAAATTATATGTGCATTTATTTTAATTTGCTTGCTTGCGTGCTTAAAAAAAGGCTTACAAGAAGCCGAAACATTACGCCACTTTAAGGGCTATTAAAGTCTACTTTTGCTTTATTTTTGAGTGCTGCCTAGATTTATTTTTGTATATTTTATTGCTTTAGCCACTGCTTTTACCAGGATTGTTGCACCAATGGTTTAGAATAGGTTTGTGCTTTTCCTTTTTTATATACTATATGTATGTGATATATATATATATATATATATATATATATATATTTATAAAATATACAGTGCCTTCTGAAAGTATTTGGACCCCTTGAACTTTTCAGCCTTTTGCCACGTTTCAGGCTTCAAACATAAAGATATAAATTCAAATTTTTTTGTGAAGAATCAACAACAAGTGGAACACAGTCGTGAAGTTGAACGAAATTTTTTGGATATTTTAAACTTTTAAAAAAAAATTAAAAACTGAGAAGTGGGGCATGCAATATTATTTGGCCCCTTTACTTGCAGTGCAGCAAACTCACTTAAAAAGTTCAGTGAGGATCTGAATGATCCAATGTTGTCCTAAATGACTGGTAATGATAAATAGAATCCACCTGTGTGTAATCAAGTCTCTGTATAAATGCACCTGCTCTGTGATAATCTCAGGGTTCTGTTTCAAGTGCAGAGAGCATCATGAAGACCAAGGAACACACCAGGCAGGTCTGAGATACTGTTGTGGTGAAGTTTAAAGCTGGATTTTTTGGATTACAAAAAAATTTCCCGAGTTGTAAACATCTCAAGGAGCACTGTGCAAGCGATCACATTGAAATGGAAGAAGTATCAGACCACCGCAAATCTACCAAGACCTGTCCGTCCCTCTAAACTTTCATCTCGAACAAGGAAAAGATTGATCAGAGATGCAGCCAAAAGGCCAATGATCACTCTGGATGAACTGCAGAGATCTACAGCTGAGGTGGGAGAGTCTGTCCATAAGCAACAATCAGCCGTACACTGCATAAATCTGGCCTTTTTGGAAGAGTGACAAGAAGAAAGCCATTTCTCAAAGATATCAATAAAAAGTCTCATTTGAAGTTAGCCTCAAGCCACCTGGGAGACACACCAAACATGTGGAATAAAGTGATCTCGTCAGATGAAACCAAAATAAAACTTTTTGGCCACAATGCAAAACGATATGTTTGACGTAAGAGCAACACAGCTCATCACCCTCAAAACACCATCCACACTGTTAAACATGGTGGTGGCAGCATCATGGTTTGGGCCTGTTTTTCTTCAGCAGGGACAGGGAAGATGGTTAAATTTTTTTGCATAAGGGAGCAAGGCACCAGCACTACAAGCTTAAACAGCATAGCTGGGTACACAGTGTTCCAGGGATCAGTGTTGCTCAGTCAGCAAAGAGCATGATTTAGATGAGATAAAAGACGGCACTCACCGGATCTCTTCAACGTGCTCTTTATTCACAAAATGTGAGGGTACATAGTGCAGGGAGGGGTCGGCAGGGTGGACAACGGTTCCGTTTTGCGCGTATAGCACTTCTGCGGGTTCCCGCAGAAGCGCTATACACTTGAAACGGAGCTGTTGTCCACCACCCTGCCGACCCCTCCCTGCACCATGTACCCTCACATTCTGTGAATAAAGAGCATGTCAAAGAGATCCGGAGATGGTTCAAATTGATAGGAAGATGGATGGAGCCAAATACAGGACCATTCTAGAAGAAAACCTGTTGGAGTCTGCAAAAGACCTGAGACTGGGACAGAGATTTATCTTCCAACAAGACAATGATCCCAAACATAAAGCAAAATCTACAATGGAATGGTTCAAAAATAAACGTATCCAGGTGTTAGAATGGCCAAGTCAAAGTCCAGACCTGAATCCAATCGAGAATCTGTGGAAAGAGCTGAAAACTGCTGTTCACAAACGCTCTCCATCCAAACTCACTGAGCTCGAGCTGTTTTGCAAGCAAGAATGGGCAAGAATTTCAGTCTCTCGATGTGAAAAACTGATAGAGACATACCCCAAGCGACTTGCAGCTGTAATCGCAGCAAAAGGTGGCACAACAAAGTATTAACTCAAGGGGGCCGAATAATATTGCACGCCCCACTTTTCAGTTTTTCATTTGTGAAAAAAGTTCAAAATATCCAATAAATTTCGTTCCACTTCACGATTGTGTCCCACTTGTTGTTGATTCTTCACAAAAACAATAGAATTTATATCTTTATGTTTGAAGCCTGAAATGTGGCAAAAGGTTGAAAAGTTCAAGGGGGTCAAATACTTTCACATGGTACTGTATGTATATACACATATATATACACACCCTGTAGGCTCTATATTATAATCATGAATTGCGGTATATATTAGAGGGGCCTACTGAAGCTTGGGGCCCATGAAGACCTGAAGCTGGCTCTGCTTACAGGGTATTGCTGTTTCCTCCTGCACAACAAAAGCACACTTATTTGTACATTATTACTTGTATTATTATGGCTCCATACAACCTATAAATTGTACAACGCCCCATTAACACACTAATAGTTTGTGGGGGCCTTCTGTTCCCTTCTATGTGTGTGAGTACAATTTCATGCAGAGGTTTTTTGGCACAGTCCATATTAAAATCCTGACATCGTCATGTCAAATTTTACAAGTATTCTTCCCAATTAACATTGCTTCCTGGGAAGAATACAATGCCACACAGAGGCACCAGATAGCAGCAGCTATAGTGACTACCATTTTGGACATTTTCATACTATTTTTTTTGTCTTGAAAATAATACAGTAGTATATTTTCTTTATATTTTTATTTTTATTTTTTTTCTTTATTTTAATTCTACTTTTCGTGACTAAAATATGGGGCATATTAGGCCATGGCCCCAAATCAAGACAGAACAAAATCTTGAGACTTGTTTGACCCAAACCTGGATATGTATAAAAAGGGATAACAAATGAGCCACACTGCAACTGCTGGCAAGTTACCAAGTCAGATATGGATGGTGACCTGTTTGTAAAATATAACTGGATGGAAGGCATGTGAAGAAATATCATGTGAGTGTGATGGCGTCACTTCAGATAAATAAAACCTGCAATGAAATACACCTGACCAAACTGCAAATAATCCAATATTAAAGAAAACTAAACTGAACCATTTGGCATCCAATAACCAGCTCACCTGATTTCTTTCAATTTATGTGAAACATTATACTCAATTTGTACAGGGATTTAATCCAGTGAAGTGATTACACCATAATTGTTAATACTGGTATATACCAGATTTATGTTCACCAATAAGGACATGCATTATTTATTAGGAGAGAGAAATGAACTTTATTTTTCAGTTCACATGCATCATAACCATAAGAATATATGTAAAATAAAAGAATAAAATGAACATAGAACATAGTATTGTCACAACCTACCGTATTTTTCGCTTTATAAGACGCACCACATTATAAGACACACCCCTACATTTGATGAAGGAAAAGAGGAAAAAATAATTTTTAATGTTAAATGGGTTCGCCTTATAATGCCAGTGTTCGTCTTACAATCAGTATATATGTCCACCATCCTGGTATATATATCCCCCATGCTGGTACACATAGCCTTCATGTTGGCACACTGTCCCCCCATTCTGGCACAGTCCCCCATGCAGATACGCATTCCCCCCATGTTGGCACAAACCGCCACGCTCGCACAGTCCCTCCCCCCATGCTGGCACTGTCCCCCCCAATGCTGTCACTGTCCCCCCAAATGCTTGCACTGTCCCCTCCAAATGCTGGCATTGTCCCCCCCATGCTGGCATTGTCCCCCCCATGCTGGCACTGTCCTCCCCAATGCTGGCACTGTTCCCCCAAGTGCTGGCACTGTCCCCCCATGCTGGCAATGTCCCCCCCAATGCTGGCATTGTCCCCCCCATGCTGGCACTGTCCCCCCAATGCTGGCACTGTCCCCCCAATGTTGGCACTGTCCTCCACATGCTGGCATTGTCCCCCCCATGCTGTCATTGTCCCCCATGCTGGCATTGTCCCCCATGCTGGCACTGTCATCTCATGCTGGCACTATCCCCCCAATGCTGGCACTGTCCTCCGCATGCTGGCATTGTCCCCCCCCCATGCTGGCATTGTCCCCCATGCTGGCACTGTCCCCCATGCTGGCACTATCCCCCATGCTAGCACTGTCCCCCCAATGCTGGCACTGTCCTCCCCATGCTGGCATTTTCCCCCCCATGCTGGCACTGTCCCCCATGCTGGCACTGTCCTCCATGCTAGTACTGTCCCCCATTCTGGCACTGTCCCCATGCTGGCTCTGTCCCCCATGCTGGTACTGTCCCCCATGCTAGCACTGTCCCGGGTCATTCCATGTCAAGTGAACCAATGATTATTACCTCTATATTTTTAATTCTTTTGAGATTTTGTTATTTGATAATAGCATGTCAGACAATGCAAGATGTGAAGAGAAAAATTTTTTAAAAAATTTATTTTTTTTTTAAATGATTTTCAAAGTTCGGAAAAAGTGTGAATTTCGCTGTTGCCTGCCTTTACGTTTCTCCTCATAACTCAGGCTAGGAATAAGATAGAGAGACAAAATAAACACCAATCTACTCAGAACTATACAGGCTTTCATCAGATATGTCAAAAGAGGATCTTTGTTAATATTTTACCCATGTGATCGCAAGCGCAAAACTTTAAAACGCATTTCCGAAAAATCGGCGCGCTTTAAATATATCAAAAACTGCCCATGTGTCTGCTTTGCTCTTAGCCACATCTGTACCAAATTTCAAGTTGGGATCGCAATGGGATCATATTTTAACATATTTTACTATTAAGAGCGTCAATGGGTCATTCCATATCAAGTGATCTAAATATGAATATTTTTTTTTACCTGACGTCTTTAGATTTTTTTTTTTTTTTTTCCTTTATGAAGTACTACTTTAGGTAATTACAAATTAAAAGTTTGGAATTTTTTTCTTCATCAGTTAATTTTTTACAGATTTTTAAAGTTTAAAAAAAGGGTGAATTTTGGCCTGGTATGACTTTACATTTTTTTATCTCGGGCTAGAAATAAGATAGAGAAACAAAATAAACACCATTCTACTCAGAACTGTCCAGGCTTTTACCAGATATGTCACAAGAGTATATTTGTTCATTTTAATTTTTTACCCATGCGAATGCAAACGCAACATTTTGAAACGCATTTCCGAAAAAACGTTTTAATAAAAATTTTCCAAAATTGCCCATGTGTCTTTTATGCTCTTAGCCACATCTGTACCAAATTTCAAGTTGGGATCGTGATGGGATCATATTTTAAAATATTTAACTACGGTTAATCTCATTTTTATTAAATTTTGAAAAAACATATGAAAGACATACATTCAATCTTTTAACAAAATCTTGAGACATATAAAATATACAAAAAGAGAATTCACAATGTTATTAGTAACTTTAAGATAAGCTGCAAATTTACTTTTGCGCTTATCTCTGGTGCAATATATACTACAATCTAAATATAATTCCAAACACTCAAGTATACAACCTTTCTCAGGGTTTTGAGATGTTCTGATGTCAAGGGGACAAGCAGCCCCAGCAGAATGATTTTTATCACTTGGCCCCTTCTAACAGGTTGACCACGTAAGTGGGTCATTACCCGTTGAGGCCTAGTTGGAATAGTCTATCGACTGGTGTACCGGAAAGGAAGGCCGAAATATTAATGATCTACTCACAGCTCAGAGTTTCCGATACCTGTCTAATGTTCACTAGAATTCTGAAGGTATAGGTGTAGAAAGGAAATACCTAGACTGAATGTATCAGATGGGAAGAAGAGAGAGATAGAAAAGAAGAGAGAGAGAAGAGAAACAAAAACCATTAGAAAAAGTTATACTGGGAAAGAAAAGCCACGTAAGAAAAAAAGAAAAAAAGGAGGGGGGGGGGGGGACGGGTGAGGTATGAGAAGGAGAAAGGGTACTCATCCCACTGGCTCCCCATCAGCCAGAGGTCGAGCCATATTATCTGTGCTGGAAAAGATACTCCTAAATTCTGCAGAGTCGTGAAAAAGAATCCATTCAACCCAAATCCATAAGAATTTGTTCCGAGATCCCGACGCATCAGCTGCGAGCTCCTCCATTCGATATATGTCCATCAATTCTTTGAACCAATCAAGTAGAGATGGAGCCCGGCTTGATTTCCAGAACCTCGGGATCACAGCACGAGCAGCCGAGATGCAAAAGCGGAGAATATCCCTCTTCTGTAGCCCAATAGGACCTGGAAAAATGGATAACATTGCCGATTCTGGGCAGCATTCGGCTTGTTTACCTGTTATCCGGGCGTATGCATTGAAAACCTCAGACCAGAACCGCCGGATTTCCCCACAACTCCACCAAATGTGTATCATTTTACCCTTCTCTTCCCCACAGCGCCAGCAGGTATCAGGGGTTCCAGGGAACATGTTCCGGAGTGTCGTCGGGCACAAGTACCATCTAGTGAGCAGCTTATAGCTTCTTTCTTGTGCAGAACAAGCGCTAGCTAGTGAGTGAGTAAATATAAAGCATTTCTGCCAATTAGCTTCTGAAATGCTACACCCGAATTCCCTCTCCCAAGCACGTTGGAAGTAAAGGGTGCCCTGCTCTCTCATGGACCCTAAGGCCTGGTATAGAACTGATATTTTGCGCCTCGGTGGAGCCTCCAGTTGGAATAACCTCTCCAATACATTGGGCGTCAATCTTACCCTGCAAGAGTGGTCAGCAGAATATAAGTATGCTCTGTATTGGAGAAATTCGAATCACTTAAGAGGTCTCGTAGGTTCTTTGAGTTGTAGCTCTGCCATCGGGGGCAAACCACCACTGGACAGAGTCTGTCCTACTCGGGTGTCATCCACAATCCGCCAACATAAAAATCTCTGCCTGTCAAATCTGGGTGGGAAAGATGGGTTGGAAAAAAGGGGAGTCAAAATGCTAAGTCTGTCGTTTAAGCGGAGGGTTTTCGTCACTAGGTGCCATACCTTCAAGGTGTTTCTGGTCATGTCTGTCAAAGGTACTAGGTCTGTGGAGTCTTTAGGGGAAATCCAAAGCAGGTGTTTCAGCGGAATCCCCAAACCCTCTTGCTCCACCCCTACCCATTTCTTGGAGGACGCATGATAATGCCAATCTAGAGCTCTAACAAGAGAGGAAGCCACAAAGTACGCTCGTATGTTGGGTAGTCCAACCCCTCCTCTGGTCTTGGGCAAGGATAGGATATTCATTCGCAATCTGGACCTCTTGCCCCCCCAGACAAATCTAAGGATCATAGATTGCATTTTGGAGAGGAAGCCTCTATCTAATAGAACAGGAACTGTCTGAAAAGTATATAGGAGTCGGGGCAAGACATCCATCTTGACTACGTTTATTCTCCCGAACCAGGATAGCTTTAATTGTCTATAGGAGGTAAATGCCGATTCCGCATTAGTCAAAAGGGGTTGATAATTTAAATTGAATATTTGTTTAAGATCTTTTGGTATAAGGACTCCCAAGTACTTAATGGCTTCTACTTTCCATTTAAATGGGAACTGTTTAGATAGATGAGAAACCAATTCTCCAGGCAAAGAAATATTGAGTGCCTCGGTTTTGGAGCAATTCACTTTAAAGTTGCTCAATTGTCCGAACCGTTCAAACTCCATTAAGACCAAAAGGATGGAGACCAGGGGCTGGGAGATGTAAAGTAGCAGGTCATCTGCAAATAAGGCTAATTTGTGATGACTCTGTCCCAGCTTGACCCCATGGACGCATTCATTGGACCTAAGTGCAAAATATTTAACTATTATAGTGTCAATTCAAAAATCACCAAGAACACAATCAGTCATTTTTTCACAATTGCCCGTCAATAGTTTGAATTTGATATAAAGAAACATAGTCTTGTAACATCTCAAATGAAAGCTGTTACCGTTCTGAGTAAAATGATGCCTCTCCCACTTCATTATCTTATTTCTAGCCTGAGATAAAAAAAATGTAAAGTCATACCAGGCCAAAATTCACCCTTTTTTTAAACTTTAAAAATCTGTAAAAAATTAACTGATGAAGAAAAAAATTCCAAACTTTTAATTTGTAATTAACTAAAGTAGTACTTCATAAAGGAAAAAAAAAAAAAAAAAATCTAAAGACGTCAGGTAAAAAAAAAAATTCATATTTAGATCACTTGATATGGGAATGATCCATTGACGCTATTACTAGTAAAATATGTTAAAATATGATCCCATTGCGATCCCAACTTGAAATTTGGTACAGATGTGGCTAAGAGCAAAGCAGACACATGGGCAGTTTTTGAAATATTTAAAGCGCGCCGATTTTTCGGAAATGCGTTTTAAAGTTTTGCACTTGCGATCACATGGGTAAAATATTAACAAAGATCCTCTTGTGACATATCTGATGAAAGCCTGGACAGTTCTGAGTAGATTGGTGTTTATTTTGTTTCTCTATCTTATTTCTAGCCCGAGATATGATAGAAAATGTAAAGCCATACCAGGCCAAAATTCGCACTTTTTTAAAACTTTAAAAATCTGTAAAAAATTAACTGATAAAGAAAAAAATTCAAAACTTTTTTTTTGTAATTAGATAAAGTTGTTCTTCATATAGAAAAAAATTTTAAAAAATCTGAGGACGTCAGGGAAAAAAAATATTCATTTTTGGATCACTTGACATGGAATGACCCTCCCCCATGCTGGCATTGTTCCCCAGGCTGGCACTGTCCCCAGGCTGGCACCGTCCCCCATGCTGGCATTGTCCCCCATGCTGCCGCACACTTAAAAAAATAAATGAACATATTCACACCTCTCCTCGCTCCGTGCGGTCCGCGCCATCCCCACTCTCTGTGCTGTGCCCGGCATCCGGTCCTGTAAGCAGCGCGCAGTGATGACGTCACTCTGCAGCGACGCTCACAGGACCGAATGCTGGCAAAGAAAGTGAGGATTGCGCAGACTTCAGGGAGCAAGGAGAGGAGTGAGTATGCTCCTAGGGACAGTCAGTGCTTTCCATGCTTTCAGTGTGTGGAAAGCACTGACTACCCACACAGGACAACAGCCGCTGGGCTACAGACCAGCTCCTGCCATATGCGCAGCTCCCGCTGGTGATTGACAGCGGGATGCAGTGCCTATTACAGGAGATAATGAGTGGCCCCATGTGGCCACGGGGCCGCAGCTGCAGCGTCCTGACAGCCCCCGGACACCGCTCCACAGCCCCACTTCACCACACCAAATAACAGAGTGTTGTTTCGCATTATAAGACGCACCCCCCACTTTCCCCTAAAATTTAAGGGAACAAAAGTGTGTCTTATAATGCAAAAAATATTGTTCTCATGGTCTACTGGGATAGCTTCATGTCTCAGATGGAAGTCATTGACAAAAGATCACACGCCACCAGTCTAAGTATGACTAAAATTCCCTGTTTATTGGAGGGGGGGTGAATAATTTTTATATGATATCTTTTTGAGAGTAGAAAAGAGATAAAATGCTAAACATAAGCATCTTATTAGTTGTATACAAAACAGGAAATATAAAACAAGCATCTCATTTTTTTAGCATTACACTACTGGTTAATTTTCAATCTGTTATTATGATTACATACAGTCATATGAAAACGTTTGGGCACCCCTCTTAATCTTACTCATTTTTTATTTTTTTTTTATTTGGGTTTTTGCAACAGCTATTTCAGTGTGATATATGTGATAACTGATGGACACAGTAATATTTCAGGATTGAAATGAGGTTTATTGTACTAACTGAAAATGTGAAATATGCATTATTTCAAAATTTGACAGGTGCCAAAGTATGGGCACCTCAACAGAAAAGTGACATTAATATTTAGTAGATCCACCTTTTGCAAAAAATAACAGACTCTAGTCGCTTCCTGTAGCTGTTAATGAGTTCCTGGATCCTGGATGAAGGTATTTTTGACCATTCCTCTTTACAAAACAATTCCAGTTCAGTTAAGTTTGATGGTTACCGAGCATGGGCAGCCCGCTTCAAAACATCCCACAGATGTTCAATGATATTCAGGTCTGGGGACTGGGATGGCCATTCCAGAACATTGTAATTGTTCCTCTGTATGAATGCCTGAGTAGATTTGGAGCGGTGTTTTGGATCATTGTCTTGCTGAAAGATCCATCCCCGGCGTAACTTCAACTTTGACACTGATTCTTGAACATTATTCTCAAGAATCTGCGACCCTCAACTTTAACAAGATTCCCGGTCCCGTCATTGGCCACACAGCCCCAAAGCATGATGGACCCTCCCCCAAATTTGACACTGGGTAGCAAGTGTTTTTTTTGGAATGCTGTGTTTTTGTGGCGCCATGCATAACGCCTTGTTGTATGACCAAACAACTCAATCTTTGTTTCATAAGTCCACAGGACCATCTTCCAAAATGAAACTGGCTTGTCCAAATGTGCTTTTGCATACCTCAGGCGACTCTGTTTGTGGCGTGTATGCAGAAACTGCTTCTTTCGCGTCACTCTCCCATACAACTTCTCCTTGTGCAGTGTGCGCTGTATTGTTGACCGATGCACAGTGACACCATCTGCAGCAAGATGATGCTGCAGGTCTTTGGAGGTGGTCTGTGGATTGTTCTTGACTGTTCTCACCATTCTTCTTCTATGCCTTTCTGATATTTTTGTTGGCCTGCCACTTCTGGCCTTTACAAGAACTGCCCCTCTGGTCTTCCATTTACTTACTATGTTCCTCACAGTGGAAACTGACAGGTTAAATCTATGAGACAACCTTTTGTATCCTTCCCCTGAACAACTATATTGAACAATCTTTTTTTTTCAGATCATTTGAGAGCTGTTTTGAGGAGCCCATGATGCCACTCCTCAGAGAAGATGCAACTAGGAGAACAACTTGCAAGTGGACACCTGAAATAGCTTTTCTCATGATTGGATACACCGGGCTATGAAGTACAAAGCTCAATGAGGTTACCAAACCAATTTAGTGTTTCAGTAAGTCAGTAAAAAGTAGTTAGGAGTATTCAAATCATGAAAATCAGAAGGGTGCCCATACTTTTGCACCTGTCAAATTTTGAAATAATGCATATTTCACATTTTTGGTTAGTACAATAAACCTCATTTCAAACCTGAAATATTAATGTGTCCATCAGTTATCACATATATCACACTGAAATAGCTGGTGCAAAAAAAACTATTTTAAACAAAGAAAAATGAGTAAGATTAAGAGGGGTGCCCAAACTTTTTCATATGACTGTATATGTTAATTTCAAATTAACATGTCCTTAGTTCTGCATAGTGCAGGCATGCTGCCATAGAAGTGGGGTGTTCTAGTGCATCTCTATGAATTATATCATCAGTTAATTTTTTTTCAGTAATTTAATGCAAAAAGTGAAACACATATTATATAGAGTCATTACACGCAGAGTGATCTATTTCAAGTGTTTATTTATGTTAATGTTGATGATTATGGCTTACAGCCAATGAAAACCCAAAGGTCATTCTCAGAAAATTAAAGTAGGGAGCATGAAGGGTCTGAGAGATAAAATATGACCTAAATAGGTATCAGAGGCTTCACCTTGTGTTGTTGTGAGAGTCACAACCACTATAAAAGCATATCACAGCAGCTGCAGTCCCCAGCGTGGTGCATATAGAGTAGGGAGGATGAAGGGTTAAAAACCACGCTGCCGTATTCCACGAGACATCAAAGGGTGAATATAAGGTTGATCCACTGATTTATTGCTCCGTAGAGCCTTCCTCAGGACAAATCAATATCATATTGCCATGTTTCAAGGTGTTTCAGGGAGCCCTGAAATGAGTTGACAAATTAATATTACACTCACTCTTTTATGTCTTGTGGTGGAATATGGCAGCTTGGGTTTTCATTGGCTGTAAGTCATAATCATCAACATTATCAGAAAAACCCCTTGAAATCGATCGCTCTGTAATGGCTCTATGTAATACAATTGTGCTCAAAATTTTACATACCCCAGCAGATTTTTTGCTTTCTTGGCCTTTTTTTCAGAGAATATGGATAACACAAACTTTTTTTTCCACTCATTGTTAGTGGTTGGGTGAAGCCATTTATTGTCAAACTACTGGGTTTGCTTATTTTTAAATCATAATGACAACTTAAAACATCCAAATGACCCTAATGAAAAGTTCACGTACTCTGGTGATTTTGACCTGATAACATGCCCAGAAGTTGACATATGGGTTTGAATTGGCTATGTCATGACAACTTCAGACTCTGTTCACACTGGGGAGTCTGATGTGCAGCCTTATGTCTATTTGTTGCTCAGCCTGAGTTTGGGCGTCAGTGGTGGTTTGTTCACTGATGTTCAGCTCTGTAGGAGTTAACTTTTTGATTAGCGTCAATTGAAGGTTGAGGCTGCTGGAACACCTTCACCCTTTAAAGTGTAAATGTCATTTCACTAAAAAAAAATAAAAACACATTACTGCACTGGTTGTTAATGACGGATCACATAGCAGCTAAGATAATCCTTTTTTCTGCCATGTAACTTATTTTCTCACATTTTTCTGTGCTATTTTGAAAAACATCATTTTCTGTCTGTGTGGAGGTGGCCAGCAGCTCATAGAGAATGGGTAAGGAACTCTAGGCCTCGAGAGCCGCACACAGTGCATGTTTTCAGGATCTCCTTAGTATTGCACAGGTGATATTTGAATTACCTGCACAGGTGATGATACCAATCCCTGTGCAATGCTAGAAAAATCCTGAAAACCTGCACTTTGTGCAGCTCTCGAGGCCTGGAGTTGCCTACTCTTGTCATACATATTAGTGCAGTGTGATGGGAGAGCAGACAAAGAGTTAACATCTCTAGGCTTCCTCAGAGCAATCTGATACAATGTTACAGGTCTTTATGCACTGTAGACAGCTGTGACTGATCAAAAAAACATGTGTCTGCTTCACAAACAGTGCAGCTGGGACATTTTGTAGAAGGATTATGAATGGTTTGCAACCAGAATTTTCTAATGAAGTATATTAGAAAGTTTATTAAAATCACTTGTTCTACACTATTATTAAATAAAAATGTAAACGGCGGTTACACTTTTATAGCATTTGCATCCCTCTTGCATAGCTGTCTTGTGTTGGAGTTGTTGTTGAACCTCTAATCTTTGCTTGGAGACTGGTGAAGTATACCTTGTTGTTTTTTCATTCCCTATTTGTATTTGTGTTCTCCCTACACACATATTGTATCTTCCTGATTGTTTGCTGTGTGGTGCTGTTTACTTTATCCCTGTATGTCTTAATTTGTGGGATCCATTACAGTTCACCTCCTGGGGTGGGGGATGGGGGTGTAGCTCAGGGCTGGACAGGAGAAAGGGACAGGTCAGAGACTCAGGCCTCTCTACCATCAAAGATACCCCTGAGTTAAAGGGATCCTGTTACCTACAAAACGCCTCCTAAGCTAGCAAAACATGTCCCTGCAGCATCCTATCACTAATCTCACACTCCTTTTGTCTCTTAAAAGCATCCTGTGAAAGTGCATAAAAACGTTTTAATACTTACTCATTAGTGATTATAATTAGCAGGGGCTATATTCTTTAGTCACCAGGGCGGGCTGTTTTGCAGCCTCGAGGATCCACCCTCTCTCTGTCTGTGTGTTGTGATGTGGAGTTGAAGGCAGGATTAATGATTTGCATTCTGTGAGTGATAGAGAGGGTAAAGTCTGCACAAGCAGACCACAAGCAGAGCAAACAGACCGAGAGAGGGTGGATCCTGGAGCCTACAAAACAGCCCGCCCTGGTGACTAAAGAATATAGCCCCTGCTAATTATAATCACTAATGAGTAAGTATTAAAATGTATTTATCCACTTTCACAGGATGCTTTTAGGAGACAAAAGGAGTGTGAGATTAGTGATAGGATGCTGCAGGAACATGTTTTGATAGCTTAGAAGGCGTTCTGGAGGTGACAGGATCCCTTTAAGGAAAGTCAGGTTTCCCCTAGCCTGAGGGGCAGTTCAGGGGCCCAGGTTCCTTTCCTCCTTTTCTTCCAAAACTCCCTGTGACAGGCTAATATAGGTAACATCCTCACTTGTGACCTGTTTGCTTGAAGAAAGTATGGTCGAGTTGCCAAAACAAAGGCATTACTGCCCAAATGCCACAGGGTATCTCGCCTAAATACGCCAAACAGCACAGAGACAAGCCGCCAAACTTCTGGAACAAGGTAATTTGTAGTGATGAGACCAAAATCAAACTTTTTGGCCACAACCATAAACGTTACATTTGGAGAGGTGATAATAAGGCCTATGATGAAAGGAACACCATTCTTATTGTAAAGCACCGAAGTGGGTCGCTAATGATGTGGTGATGTGTGAGCTACAAAGGCCCTTGAAACCTGGTCAATGTTGAAGGAAAGATGAATACTGCATGTTATCAGCAAATACTGAAGGCAAATTTGCACCCATCAGCCCAGAAGATGCGCATGGGACGTACTTGGACGTTCCAAATGCAACGATCCAAAACACAAGGCCAAGTCAACCTGTCATTGGCTACAGCAGAACAAAGAGAAGCTTCTGGAGAGGCCATCTCAGTCTCCTGACCTTAATATCATTCAGCCACTCTGGGGAGAACTCAAGTACGTGGATCATGCAAAAAAAGCCCAGGAATTTACAGGAACCGGAGGCTTTTTGCCCAGAAGAATGAGCAGCTTTACCATCTGAGAAAATAAAGAGCCTCATCCACAACTACCACAAAAGACTTTAAGCTGTCATTGATGTTAGAGGGGGCAATACACGGCATTAAGAACTGGGGTATGTGACCTTTTGATCAGGGGCATTTGGATGTTTTTCATTGTGATTATGATTTAAAAAGAGCAAACCCAGTAGTTTGACAATATATGGCTTCACCCGACCACTAACCATGAGTGGAAAAAATGTTTTTGTGTTATCATTCATATTCTCTGAAAAAAAGGCCAAGAAAGTAAAAAATATGTCAGGGTATGTAAACTTTTGAGCACAACTGTATATACGTTTCCCTTTATCTATTAAATTACTGAAAAAAATTTACTTTTTGTTGATATTCTAATTCATTGAGATGCACCTGTATGTCTCACAAACCTTTATCTATGAGAATTTGGACATTGTATTCTTCTCAGCGAGAACGTTTGAGAATGCGTCCTTTTCAAGGTTGATGCGCAATGCTAGATTCTGTTTAGAAGAGCAGGTTCCTGCATACCTTTTTTTTTTACTATGTAGCATGCAATATAGCATAGACTGCTGCCTTTCCCAATACAAATAGAAGGAAAATAAATAATCAGCACTTATTTCTATTGTATTTTTGTACAATGTCAGGGTAGGACTAAAGGGTCAGACACTGAAGAATTCACTGGTGGGCGCTGGTTCTTTGGTGGGACACCGAGCAGGATGCAGAAAAGGCCTGTCTGTAATACTTCTGGTTACAACTGAATGTACAAACTCAGAATTCCTCTGTGCCCCAGGACAGTCCCATGTTATTTAACCTGTCTGGTTGATAACACTATTTACCTGCAGATAGGGTTGATCTGCAACACCAATCCTCCCGAGCAGCACCAATTCTCTGGAATGCTCTACCCCAAGAAATTAGGTCTATCCACAACTTACATAGTTTCAGGCGATCCCTAAAAACACATCTTTTTAGGGCGGCCTATCATGATCCCTAGTCAAAGTAATTTAGACATAGCCTATCCGCTCCACCAGTCTCAAATGCATTACAAATAATGGTTGGTGGCCACTAAAGGCCCCGTTACATGCTTCAATGATCGAACAAGCAGACCAACGATCCAACTTGACTTAGATCGCTTGAACGTCGTTCAATGATCGCTAGTGAAAGGTCACACGTACAGATATCTTTAAAGACGCAGCAACGATTCCGCGACAAGTAAACAATACTTGCGGTCGTTTGATCGCCTACGTCCTTCAGTCCTGAATAGGCGAAGTTGTTAACGACATCGTTATCAAGGTGTCACACACACCGATGCTGCAGGTTGGACAGATGATCATCGTTTGGTTTTAGGTCCGGTTCAAAAACCTCCGATCATCGATCAGCTGACTTATCGTTGATCGTTTCTACTTGTCACACTGAAAGACGTTGTTACGAAGTTGTTGCTCCACCCAAAAAGCCGTGATATACAATCAAGATCGTTAACGATATTGTAGCATGCAACGGGCCCTTTACGCTGCTCCTGTCTGTTCCCTATCTCCTTAAGTTGACTATACCATCATTGTAAATAAGCCCCTGTACTTTGGTCACCCCCACCTCATTGTTAGATTGTAAGGGCTATCATTATTTTGCTTCAATTATTGTATTTTCTGATAACGGTTATTTATGATTGCTTGAATATGAACCTCTGAATTGTGAAGCGCTGCGGAATATGTTGGCGCTATATAAATAAAGATTATTATTATTATTATTTTTATGATAGATATAATGATTGATCATATTAGATCTCTGGAGACATATTTTTTTCTTTAATGTACATATTTTCCACTTTAATTGCGGCTCAGCTACAGTGCAAACATCCATTGAGAAGTCAATGGCTGAGCTGATCTTGGTGGGCTTGGACCCAACAGCCCTGTGTCAGGCAAAGAGACAGCAATCATATGACCACTGGGTCCAATAGAAATCTCAGCTGATATTAATCATAAGTGACAGGATTGTTCTAATGATTTCAGTTGCTGATGTGACTTTTCATGGCTTTTTGCACCTCTCTTTCTTTCTCTCTTTCTCTCCCTGTATCATTTCTTATTATTACAAATAACCCAATTTATGGACATTTATGATTTGATTTCCTTGCCTTTGTGCATTGGATGGGTTGTTATCAACATCTGGTGGGAAATTCATGCCGATAGCACCTTTATAAATATATTTACTTAGAAAATTAATGATGTGTTCCATACTTATTATCTCACGATGAATATACTCCACTTCAATTGTTCCAATAATAGCAGCCATAACATTAAAACCAACTGCCTAATAATGTGTGTAAGGCTAGGGCTACACTTAGCCCAGTGCTTACGTTAACTGGATCCAGTTACTGCAGAGCCCAGCCTGCAGTAACGGCCAGCGTTAACATCGGGGCTGCCTACGAACGCTGCTCCATGGTAACCTGATGTTTACCATGGATGCAGCCACACAGGAAGCCCCAGGAACTGCACTTTAGCAGAGCGCACAGGAAAATGTCAGCAACGTTTTCCTGTGCACCCGGCAAAAGTGCAGTTCCTGGAGTTTCCTGTGTGGCTGCATCCATGGTAAACATCGGGTTACCATGGAGCAGCGTTCGTAGGCAGCCTCCAATGTTAACGCTGGCCTTTACTGCAGGCTGGGCTCTACAGTAACTGGATCCGTTTAACATGGGGCAACTGGTAAGTGTGGCTCTAGCCCTAAGGCCACATCACACGTAACGATATCGTTGCCGATATCGTTCAAAAGTCACGTGTTCTGTGACGCTTGAACGATGTCGAAACGACATCGTTGCATGTGACACTGCAAACGATGAACGATCAGTCGGCTGATCGTTCATCGTTTGATTTGAGGTCCTGTCCTCAAATCAATCGTTGGTTGCCCGGTGGACATGCAGCATCGCTGCGTGTGACACCAGGAGACGACCGATAAGCCAGCTCCCAGCACCTCTCTGCAAGCGCTGGAAGCTGGTATCCAAACCGGCGTTTGGATTAACATTAAAACTAATGTAAACCGCCCAAGGCAGTGCACACACCGGCGGTTACACAGCGTCATCCGTTGCTAACCCGCAGGTTTCCCAGCGGGTTAGCAAAGAATGAGCATGTTCTAAAAAACGGCGGTTCTGCAGCGGCTGCAAGCAGAATCATGTGCTGCTTCCAGCCGCTGCAGATTCGCCGCCGAGAACACGCTGTGCATCCGCCGGCTACCGCCCGGCTCCCGCCGCACATACCCGCCAGGAAGCCGGTGGACGGCGCCGGAGCTTCCTGGCGGGTTCCGCCAGCTGCCGCCGACCAAACCGCCGGGTAAGTGTGCACTTACCCATACAGTGCTTTGTGAAAGTATTTGGCCCCCTTGAACTTTTCAACCTTTTGCCACATTTCAGGCTTCAAACATAAAGATAAAAATTTTTTTTGTGAAGAATCAACAACAAGTGGGACACAATTGTGAAGTGGAACGAAATTTATTGCATATTTTAAACTTAAATAAAAAACTGTAAAGTGGGGCGTGCAATATTATTCGGCCCCTTTAATTTCAGTGCAGCAAACTCACTTCAGAAGTTCAGTGAGGATCCGAATGATCCAATATTGTCCTAAATGACTAATAATGATAAATAAAATCCACCTGTGTATAATCAAGACTCCGTATAAATGCACCTGCTCTGTGATAGTCTCAGAGTTCTGTTTCAAGTGCAGAGAGCATCATGAAGACCAAGGAACACACCAGGCAGGTCTGAGATACTGTTGTGGTGAAGTTTAAAGCTGGATTTGGATACAAAAAGATTTCCCAAGTTTTAAACATCTCAAGGAGCACTGTGCAAGTGATCATATTGAAATGGAAGGAGTATCAGACCACTGCAAATCTACCAAGACCCGGCCGTCCCTCTAAACTTTCATTTCGAACAAGAAGAAGACTGATCAGGGATGCAGCCAAAAGGCTCATGATCACTCTGGATGAACTGCAGAGATCTACAGCTGAGGTGGGAGAGTCTGTCCATAGGACAACAATCAGTTGTACACTGCACAAATCTGGCCTTTATTGGAGAGCGGCAAGAAGAAAGCCATTTCTCAAAGATATCCATAAAAAGTCTTGTTTGAAGTTTGCCACAATCCACCTGGGAGACATACCAAACATGTGGAATAAAGTGCTCCGGTCAGATGAAACCAAAATAGAACTTTTTGGCCACAATGCAAAACGATATGTTTGGGTAAAAGTAACACAGCTCATCACCCTCAAAACACCATCCCCACTGTAAAACATGGTGGTGGCAGCATCATGGTTTGGGCCTGCTTTTCTACAGCAGGGACAGGGAAGATGGTTAAAATTGATGGGAAGATGGACAGAGACAAATACAGGACCATTCTGGAAGAAAACCTGTTGGGAGTCTGCAAAAGATCTTCCAACAAGACACTGATCCCAAACTTAAATCAAAATCTACAATCTCTCGATGTGCAAAACTCATAGAGACATACCCCAAGCGACTTGCAGCTGTAATCGCAGCAAAAGGTAGCGCTACAAAGTATTAACTCAAGGGGGCCAAATAATATTGCACGCCCCACTTTTCAGTTTTTTATTTGTTAAAAAAGTTTAAAATATTCAATAAATTTAGTTCCACTTCACGATTGTGTCCCACTTGTTAATTCTTCACAAAAAAATTAGAATTTATATATTTTTGTTTTAAGCCTGAAATGTGGCAAAAGGTTGAAAAGTTCAAGGGGGCCAAATACTTTCACAAGGCACTGTATGTTCTTTACACAATGTAACACAATTTTTGTTCCTGGCTTCCAAGTGTAATATTTCAACTGCTTATGTATAAAGACTATGGAAAAACGACTACATTCAGCACAAACTTTGATTTTATGACCACAAAAAAGGAAATTACACTATGTAACAAAGTTTCCAAACCCGTTATGCCTAAAACAAATAGAAAATAGTTGTTGTTCCACAAAAACTTTGCTTTTGTGATCAGGACAATGAAATTTGGAAATTTGTCTGTTTTTGGAAAAATTCTCGATTCATATTCAATACTGAGACAATGTCATTGTCCTGATCACAGAAGCAAAGTTTTTGTGGATCAACTATTTTCTATTTGTTTTAGGCTTAACGGGTTAGGAAAACACACTTTGTACCCAGGAACAAAAAAAAATAAAAAATGATCACTCAGATCCGTCTTCACACTGAATACAGACATGTAACTATATAAGTGAGGTGGTGTGGCCTACACTGTGAGCGAGCTCCTGACTGCAGCTTATAAGGAAACAATGAATCTGATTAGCTCAGGCTACAGCACAGTTGCTAAGCAATATTAGGATCAGTGCAAACTTCTCTGTCCTTTCCTTGGCACAAGCATCTCTGATCTGTTATCTGGCTGCTGACTCCCTACACAGCTCAGGATTTCTATTGCCCTTTCTCTGCTGTCACATTGCACTGCTCTCTGGTATTAGATGCTGGCCACACCCACACAGCCCTAAAATGCAGTCTTTAAAAACACACAAAAAAGTCGAGAAAATAAGTCATATATTATAAAAAAGCATTATCTTATCTGCTACGTGACCCATTATTAACAACCTGTGCAGTATTTTTTTTTTTTTGTAAATGAAATGACATTTACACTTTAACTCCTTGCCGACACAGGATGTTGTACAACCTCCTGGGCTGGTAAGAGGGCTTTGATGTGAGCTCCGGCGCTGTTAACCCCTTGAATCCCGCCGTCAATCTCTGACAGCGGGGTCCAAGGAGGCCGCGCGGGGGGGTTAACGCACTGTTCCCCGTCTGCTCCGGAGATCCCGCGATAGTATCGTGGGATCTCCGGCGCTCACGTGACAGCCCGGGGTCCTGGCTAGACCCCGGATGCTGTCAGAGTGCAGTTTCCTGTTGTGGTTGGCACGCGCTGCCAACCACAACAGGTCCCCGATTCTGAGAGATACAGATGAGCTACAGCTCATCTGTATCTCCCAGAAGCGATCGGACTGTGCAGCAAGGTGCCTCTTAAAGGGGCAGTGTAAAAATAAGAATTAATAAAAAAATCAAGTTTTTAAAAACCTGTAAAAAAAAAAATATATATATATATAAAAAGTTCAAATCACCCCCCTTTTCCCCCAATCACAATAAAAGTATTAAAAAAATAAAAAAAATACACGTTTGGTATCGCCGCGTTCAGAATCACCCGATCTATCATCATATTAAATCCGTTAATGAAAGCCATAAACTCCGTAACGGAAAAAATGGTCCAAACGCCAAAATTCAATTTTTTTGGTCGCCGCAACATTGCTATAAAATGCAATAACGGGCAATCAAAACTGCGGATCCCCCCAAAAATGGTATCATTAGAAACGTTAGCTCAATACGCAAAAAATATGCCATCACACAGCCCCAGATCCTGAAAAATAAAGACGCTACGGGTCGCAGAACATGGCGCAAAAAGTCTTTTTGTTTTTTTTGCAAACTTCTGAATTTTTTTTTACCACCTAAATACCAATAAAGGTATACATGTTGGGTGTCTATGAACTCGTACCGACCCGTCATGTCGGTTTTACCATATAGTGAACATGGCGACTAAAATACCCGAAAAACAAACGTGTTATTGCACTTTTTTTGCAATTTCACTGCATTTAGAATTTTTTTGCAATTTCCCTGTACACTATATGGTAAAATAAATTACTGCATATGAAAGTACATCTCATCCCGCAAAGAACAAGCCATCATATGTCTATATTGATGGAAAAATAAAAAAGTTATGGCTCATGGAAGCAGGGGAGCAAAAAATGAAAATAAAAAATGAAAAATTCCCCGGTCATGAAGGGTTTAAAGACTGTAGACATATATCACTTAAAATGTGAATAAATTCCAATGTGTCCATAAAAAATGTTCGCTGTCTGAAATTTTTAAATAAGTTGTACAAACATTAATTATTATTATTATTATTATTATTATAATTAATATTTATTTATAGAGCACCATTGATTCCATGGTGCTGTACACGAGAAAGGGTTACATACAAACAAGTTAAAAATATAATAAACAAACTAACAGTGACAAACCGATACAGAGGAGAGAGAGCGGACCCTGCCCTTACGGGCTTACATTCTACAGGGCAGTAAGAAGAGAGAAAGTAGGTTGGGTCTGCTATGGTGGTGGTAGAGCGCCTGGTCCAATGGTGGTGAAGCACCAGGTCAAGTGGTGGTGGAGTACCAGGTGCAGCGGGGGTGGAGCACTGGGTCCAGTGGTGGTAAGATTTCACTTTGGTCATTGCAGGCTGTAGGCTGTTCTGAAGAGATCGGTTTTCAGGTTGTGCTTGACGGTTTAGAGTGTCGTGGCCAGTCAGACGTTTTAGGGTGCAGAATTCCAGAGAATGCGGGATGCTCGGGCGAAGTCTTGCAGGCGGTTAGATAAGGAACGTATGTGGCACCCAAGGGTTCGGTTGTCACAGATACACCTGGGGAAGAGAAGGATCTCCACATCAGGTGAGCCCTTTCACAACACCTTTCACTCGAGACCTGAAGGGGGAGTTCTACAAGCTGATTTCAGGTGAGGTCCCCTATAAAATTCAGGCCTGGAGGCGGAGTTCAGGAGTTCAGTTCCAGAGAGGACTGTGAAGATGTCCTGGTGACGGAGCTGCGCTAAGCCCATACCAGTGAGGACCGTTAGTCAGCATGAGGGACCCAAGAGCGAGGGTCGGAGGCAAAGAGTACTTGCCAGGGGAGTGGAGCCATACCAGTTTGCCCCAGGGGAGCAGTCCTAAACCCGGACACCGGCGTCCGAGACTGTGAGGGAACTAATCACCCAGCAGTAAAGAACGGAGGCCAGGGAGACTCCAGATCTCCTGGCCACAGCAGCGCCTGAAGGCACAGCCACTTCATAGAGCCCAAGGACCGCAGCGGATACAGCGGTACCCAGCAACAGGGCTCCTGCCACCTGCCATACAAGTGAAGACAGCAGGAGAGGGTCAGGGCCTAGCTTCAGGCAGCCTAGGACCAACACAGACACAGAACCACAGGGAGGCCTCACAACTCACCGGGTGTGGAGATCCCGAACTGCTTCCAGACCACCCGGGCTTGTAACATCAAAGACTGTCCCCTGGACTATACCTGCAACATCAGTAAAGGTAAGGAAACATCAACCCTGTGTGTGATTGTTATTGCGGCCCCTTATCCTGCTCCCTTCATAGACTGTCCTGCAACTTTCAGTTTCTACAACTGCCCTGGGGATCTCGCTCCATCTATGGGGAGCGTAACCATCTGGCTGCCCCACTATCACCCCAGAGGTCTGACCTGCAGCCCCGGTAACCATACCGGAACCGTACGTGGCGTTACAAACTACTTTTATTTTTATTATTTTTACTGACTTTTAACGACCACCAGGGCAACGGGATCGGATACAGGCCCCCGTGACATCCCCCATGAATCAACGCCCAGAGCCGAGTACCAAATGGTCTTGGGGTGGGTCACGTATAAGTGTGGAGGAAAGGAGGAGGTCTTGGGAGGATCGAAGATTATGAGTTGGATGATATCAGGAGATTAGTTCAGAGATACATGGGGTGGACAGATTGCGGATGGCTTTGTAAGTCAGTATTAGTAGTTTGAATTGGATGGAGCCAGTGGAGGGATTTGCAGAGGGGAGAAGTGGAGGAACAGCGAGGAGAGAAGTGGATTAATCGAGCAGCAGAGTTAAGGACAGATTGGAGAGGTTCAAGAGTGTTAGCAGGGAGGCCATAGAGGAGGAGGTTGCAGTAGTCGAGACAGGAGATTATGAGGGCATGCACTAGTAGTTTAGTAGATTGAGGGTTGAGGAAGAGATGGATTCTGGGAATATTTTTGCATTGGAAGTGGCAGGAGGTGGCAAGGGCTTGAATGTGTAATTTGAAGGACAGGGCAGAGTCAAGGGTTACTCCGAGGCAGTGGACTTCAGGTACAGGGCAAAGTGTGATGTCATTTATTGTGATAGATAGATCTGGTAAGGAAGGTGTGTGAGATGGAGGAAAGATGATAAGTTTGTTTTGTCTACATCGAGTTTTAAGAAGTGACAGGAGAGGAAGGATGATATGGCTGATAGACACTCTGGGATTCTGGACAGGAGAGAGGTGACATCTGGGCTAGAGAGATAGATCTGAGTGTCATCAGCATACAGGTGATACTGGAAGCCATGGGACTTTATGAGATGTCCGAGACCAAGGGTATAGATTGAAAAAATGAGGGGGCCCAGGACAAAGCCTTGAGGGACCCCAACAGAGAGGGGATGGGGCGAGGAGGTCGTGTGGGAGTGGGAGATGCTAAATGTGCGGTTGGAAAGGTAGGAAGAGTTCCAGGAAAAATTAATAAATAAAGTTGGAAACTCTGGACTGAGATTCAAATATTTTTGGAGGCCTGACTACTCAGGCAGTTGATTTACTGAAGCATTTTGCCATTTTCAACACCATTACAGTGAAGAACACTACATATTCCCCGCTGTGGTTCAGTAGCATGCAAGGTGGACACTCTGTATCTTAATGAATATATATCACTATATATATATTTTTGCATAATCTTGTATTTTTTTAGGCACTTTGGTGGTAAACAGAAGTGCCTTCATATTCCTGTGTATGGGAAATAGATCGTAACCATTGCTAAATGGGAATGCCCTCTGTATCACGTGCTATCTGGAATGCACATTGTTACATAATGTAATACTGTTTTGCTATTTATTTTCTTAACCAGAGAATTTGAAAAATTCTATCAGAAAAGAACCTATTACTTACAAATGATCACTGTACATTACACTAACCCAGATTTATGGGGAAAAAAAAGAGAAAGTAAAACCAATAAATGCCATGTGCTATGAGGACAAAGCAAGAACTTTCCGGGAGTTTAGCCATCTGTACGACTGAAAAGGAAAGCAGTCATGAATAGCTAGCATTCCATACAAGCCACCAAGTTGTTATACATACAGGGTTTTCATAAAGTAACTATGCAGTGCAGTGTGATGTTGTTATAAGTACTAATAAACATATATTTGCCTGCCTGTCCAGTTAGATTACAGAACAGTTGTGAGGACTGTGGAAAACAGTGTGTGGCGCTGCAGTAGCGACCTTGTTAAGTGGGACACAACAAGAGTGGACAGGAAGTAGACACATCACCTATGGCAAGTGTTAACCAATGCATAGTTGCTTTATGAACACTTTGTATGTATCAAAGTCAGCTATGACATTGCCAACCTCACATGAGGGTTATTTATTATTATTATTATTAATATTAGGTATTTTTATAACGCTATTAGGATACATGGCGCTTTACAATTTAGAGGGTAGACAAAGGCAAGTGGTCGAAAACGACCACAAACGACGACAAATCCACAATTAATCATACGGGTACAATAGAGCCGGGGATCCTGTCCGCGGGGGCTCACAGTCTAGAGGGGGTGGGGAGGGAGACAGTAGGAGGGGGAGAGGTGAGATGGTGCAGTGGATAGGGTCTTAGTGTGTTATAGGCTTGTAGGAAGAGGTGGGTCTTCAGGTTTTTCTTGAAGGTTCCCAGGGTCGGGGAGTGTCTGATGTGATGGGGGAGGGAGTTCCAGAGTCTGGCAGAAGCACCAGAGAAGTCTTGTGTGCGGTTGTGGGAGGTGGAGATGCGGGGGGTTGAGAGAAGGAGTTCTTGGGAGGAGCGAAAGTTGCGCGAAGGGAGATAGCGGGAGACCAGGTCGGAGATGTAGGGAGGGGACAGGTTGTGTTTGGCCTTGTATGTCAGGGTTAGGGTTTTGAAGCGAGATTGCTGGGGGATGGGGAGCCAGTGGAGGGCTCGGCGGAGAGGGGAGGCGGGGGAGTAGCGGGGAGATAGGTGGATGAGTCAGGAAGCAGAGTTGAGGATGGTGTGGAGAGGTGCAAGGGAGGAAGCAGGGAGGCCGGTGAACAGGAGGTTGCAGTAGTCCAGGCAGGAGATGATGAGGGCATGGACAAGTATCTTAGCCGTGTTGTGGTCAAGGAAGGAGCGGATGCGGGCAATGTTTTTTAGTTGGAGTCGGCAGGTGGTGGCGAGGGCTTGGATGTCGGGCTTGAAGGAGAGGGAGGAGTCGAGGATTACCCCGAGACATTTAGCGTGGGGGACGGGTGAGAGAGTGCAGTTGTTGACGGTGATGGATAGGTCAGGAAGGGGGGGAGAGTTGTTAGAGGGAAAGACAATGAATTCTGTCTTGTCCATGTTGAGTTTGAGGAAGCGGGTAGAAAAGAAGGATGCAATGGCGGATAGGCAGTGAGGAATTTTGATAGAAGAGAGGAGCTGTCGGGGCCAGACAGATAGAGCTGGGTGTCGTCGGCGTAGAGGTGGTATTTTGAGGCCATGTGACTAGATGAGGTTGCCTAGGCCGAGGGTGTAAATGGAGAAGAGTAGTGGTCCCAGGACCGAGCCTTGGGGGACACCTACAGAGAGGGGGTGGGGCGAGGAGAAGGTGTGGGAGTGGGTGACGCTGAAGGTCCTGTCCGTCAGGTCGGAGGAGATCCAGGAGAGGGCTAGGTCAGTAATGCCAAGAGATTCAAGGATTTGGAGTAAGAGGGAGTGGTCGACAGTGTCAAAGGCAGCAGAGAGGTCGAGAAGGATGAGGACGGAGTAGTGTCATTTGCTCTTGGCAATCAGAAGGTCATTAGTGACTTTGGTTAGGGCTGTTTTGGTGGAGTGGTGCGGTCGGAAGCCGGGTTGTAGGCGATCAAAGAGAGCACAGGAAGAGAGGTGGGAGGAAAGTTCGGAATAGACGTGTTGTTCAAGAAGTTTTGAGGCAAACGGGAGGAGAGATATAGGGCGATAGTTGCAGACTGTTGTAGGGTCGAGGGATTTTTTTTTTAGGATGGGCGTGATTAGGGCATGCTTGAAGGGTGAGGGGAATGTGCCGGATTTGAGTGATATGTTGAAGAGGTGTGTCAGGGCAGGGATGAGGACTGTGGTGAGGTTAGGGATGAGGTGGGACTGGAGTGGGTCAAGGGCGCAGGTGGTGAGGTGTGATCATGCTAGAAGGGAGGAGAGGTGGTCCTCAGTCATGGGGGTGAAACTGCATTTGGGTGAGGGGGGATGGGCTGGAGGTGGGATGGGGCGAGGGGAGTGTGGGTCGAAGCCTTGTCTGAGTTTGTCAATTTTGTCTTTGAAGAAGGTGGCGAAGTCGTCGGCGGAGATAAGAGGTGAGAGAGGAGGTGCAGGGGGGCGAAGTAAAGAGTTGAAGGTTTTGAAGAGTTGTTTGGGGTTGTGAGACAGGGCATTGATTCGGGAGGAGAAGTAGGCTTGTTTTGCGGAGTCAAGGGCAGTCTTGAAGGTATTGAGGGAACGCTTGTATAGGGCGAAGTGCTCTGCAGAGTGGGACTTCTTCCATTTCAGCTCGGCTGCCCTAGTCATCCGTCTGAGTTTTTTGGTGAGGGTCGTGAGCCATGGTTGTCGTTGTACTCCTGTTGTGTTAAATGTGAGTGGAGCAGCCTGGTCGAGGGCTGTGGTGAGAGTGGAGTTGTAGAGGGAGGCAGCTGAGTCAGCGTCATGATAAGAGGCCAAGTCAGAGAGGAGGAGGAGGGATTCTGAGAGTGAATGGAAGTCTATGAGCTTAAGGTTTCTGCGGGGTTGGGGGAGTGTCCAGGGAGGGGGGAGCATGGTAGGGGGAAAGAGGGACGAGAAGGTCAGTAAGTTGTGGTCAGAGTGGGTGAGGGTTGAGTGTGTGAGGTCGGAGAGGGAGCAGAGGCGGGTGAAGACTAGGTCAAGTGTGTGGCCACCAGTGTGCGTGGGGGAGGAAATCCATTGGGAGAGGCCAAAAGAGGAGGTGAGGGATAGGAGTCTGGAGGCAGCGGCTGTGTGGGGGTGTCGATGGGGATGTTGAAGTCACCCATGACGATGGTAGGGATGTCGGAGGAGAGGAGGTGGAGGAGCCAGGTTGTGAAGTGGTCAAGGAAGGTAGAGGGGGATCCAGGGGGGTGGTAGACAACGGCTAGTTGGAGGTTGCAGGGGGAGTAGATGCAAACGGAGTGTGCCTTGAAGGAGGGGACAGGGGGGGTGGAGTAAGAGGGGAGAAGGAGCAGTCGCTGGCCAGAAGTAGGCCAACGCCACCGCCGCGGGTGTTGGTGGGGTGGGGAGTGTGGGAGAGTGTGAATCCCCCGTAGGAGAGGCCAGCCGGGGAGGTTGTGTCAGAGGGGGTAAGCCAGGTCTCCGTGATGCCGAGGAAGCAGAGTTTTCTGGAGATGAAGAGGTCGTGGATAAGTATGAGTTTGTTACGGGCCGAGCGGGCGTTCCAGAGTGCGCCGGGTAGGGGGACAGGGGAAGCCGGGAGAGGGGGAATGGGACGGAGGTTAAGGGGGTTACGAGGGTTGGTGATGGGTCGTTGGAGTGGGGTGGAGGAGAGTGAGGTGGTATGGTGGGGTGGGCCAGGATTAGGGGAAATGTCACCGGAGAGTAAGAGGAGCAGGGAGAGGGTTAGGAGGTGGGAGCAGGGGAGCTTGTGTGGTGGGTGTGTACGTCTAGAGATGGTGGGTTGAAAGTGGGGAAATAGTTCAGAGCATTGGGTGAGGTGGGTAGGAAGGATGGAGGATGAGAGTAGGATTTCTTTGCCCAGTGGGGGGATGGGTGGGGGTAGTAGGAAATGGAGAAGGATGGGAGTGAAGGTGAGAAGAAGTGGAAACATGGTGGGGTGAGTAGGGGAGGAGAGGTGTGTGGGATCAGAGGTAGCCGGGGATCTGATGTGGCAAGGGTGAGTTCCCGGTGATGGGTGATTGACTGTGGTTGAGGTATGGCCAGGTGATGAGGTGCAGTCCGGGGGAGGAGATGCAGTTCAGGGATAGGGTGCAGGCTAGGGAAGGGATGCAACCAGGGGAGGGATGCAACTAGGGTTGAGGTGTAGCAGAGGGTGAGATGCAGCCGGGGGTGGGATGCAGTCAGGGGAAGAAGCAGCCAGAGGCGGAAAGCAGCGAGGGATGAGATGTAGCAGGGGTGGGATGTAGTCACTGATGAGATGAGATGCAGTTACAGATGGGATGAGATGCGGCGCAGGATGAGATGCGGCACAGAATAAGATGCGGCACAGGATGAGATGAGGTGTGGCACAGGATGAGGTGAAGATGCGGTCACGGGTGAGATGAGATGCAGCCACGGGTGAGATGAGATGCAGCCACGGGTGAGATGAGATGCAGTCACGGGTGAGATGAGATGCGGCCACGGGTGAGATGAGATGTAGCCACGGGTGAGATGAGATGCAGCCACGGGTGAGATGAGATGCAGCCACGGGAGAGATGAGATGCAGCCACGGGGGAGATGAGATGCAGCTACGGGAGAGATGAGATGCAGTCACAGGAGAGATGAGATGCAGCCATGGGTGAGATGAGATGTGGCCATGGGTGAGATGAGATGAGGTCCAGCCACGGGTGAGATGAGATGAGGTGCAGCCACGAATGAGATGAGATGAGGTGCAGCCACGGATGAGATGAGATGCTGTCGCGGGTGAGATGGGATGCAGCCACAGGTAAGAAGCAGCCAGGAGGGTAATGCAGCCAGAGGTGCAGTCCAGCCACGGGCGAGATGAGATGCAGCCACGGGTGAGAAGCAGCCAGGAGGGTAATGCAGCCAGAGATGCAGTGCAGCCACGGGTGAGAGGAGATGCAGCCACGGGTGAGAGGCAGCCAGGAGGGTAATGCAGGCAGAGATGCAGTGCAGCCATGGGTGAGATGAGATTCAGTCACGGGTGAGAAGCAGCCAGGAGGGTAATGCAGGCAGAGATGCAGTGCAGCCACGGGTGAGATGAGATGCAGCCAGGAGGGTAATGCAGCCAGAGATGCAGTGCAGTCACGAGCGAGATGAGATGCAGCTACGGGTGAGAAGCAGCCAGGAGGGTAATGCAGCCAGCGATGCAGTGCAGCCACGGGCGAGATGAGATGCAGCCACGGGTGAGAAGCAGCCAGGAGGGTAATGCAGCCAGAGATGCAGTGCAGTCACGGGCAGGATGAGATGCAGCCACGGGTGAGAAGCAGCCAGGAGGGTAGTGCAACCAGAGATGCAGTGCAGGCAGGGGTCAGAGGCACCGTGAGGGTGTTGGCAGCACCGTGTGGGCAGGACGGAGGAGGCTGGTGGTCTAGGAGATGAGGGACCTGGTCAGAGGTGAGGGGCTTCAGCGGTGCAGCACCTGGTTAATGAGGGTTAATATGATATCAAAAGGGGCATAACAATTGTGGATGCAGGGGTCACGACAGGGTCCAGTGGTACAGGGGCCCGCTGACCCCAGCATCTGCTTCATAATGATGTGCATCCCTGTGGACACACATCCAGCCCAGCAATGGTGTACCGCCTATGGCTGTAGACCACGCAGCCCCTATGTGGCAGAATGCAATGGTGAAAGAGAGAGTGCTTCACTATCCGCTCCCTCCTTCAATATTTTCCTGCGGTGCCAGCGCTCTGACGTTTTAGTGCAGCAGAATGCCCTGATGTCACTACTGTTTGCCACTGTACTGAGATGTGCAGAGCTGCAAGACACTCACTAGGAGATCAAAGCAGCGTGAGAACTAATGAGACATAAGAACTTATTTTTTTAATCAGTGAGCACACAGTAGCCTAAGGACTATGAGGAAGGGTTACATTATAATATATTGAGAGATATGTTGCTGCATTATAATATATGGAGGGATATGAGGTTGCATTATAATATAATGAGTGATATGAATCTGCATTATAATACATGAAGGGATATGAGGCTGCATTATAATATATGAAGGGATATGAGGTGGCATTAGGGGTGCATTAACATGAATATTTGGTGCTATGTAAAATCAGTAAATAAATTAATATGATCAAAGCAAGAAATATATTCTTTACAATACACATTAACACATATTGTATAGGACGCAGGTCTCACATAATTTCTTACATAAGAAATTTGCCTTTTTTATTGAAACCAGGTCACATCAGGGCCGGCATATCACTGGTGCGACCTGTGCGGTAACACAGGGGCCCAAATGGTAAGAGGGCCCAGTTGTGCTTCCAAAGCAGTTGTAATTGGGCATTATGATGAGCTTTGGGCTTCATGGGGCCTCGATATTCTTGCCTTTTCTGTTTGTGTCCATAAGTGGGTCACATCATTGTCCTTAACTGACTGTAAGTGGCTGTAGTGAAAAAGTCATAGTAACATGTCTGCACAACTGGCTTCTTGTCTCACATTCTGGGCTTTTATGATGGTAAATTACAGCTTCACTTCCTTTTACTGTGTTGTTATGGATAATCCCCAGGGCTGAAAAAGTGACTGAGGTTATTTGCCAGACAAACAGACAGTCTAGGATAAGAGTAGAAGAGTAGGTGCAGCTGAAGCTCAGGTTTCCCTTTTGGTTTCTGCAGGTGACATCACTCCAGAACTTTTCGGAGTACCTGAGTACCTGCTCCAGGTCACATACACACATATCACACACTGACTATGCACATACATTTGCCTTCACTGTGTACACTGACATCATGATAGCTTTACTATTCCCATAAACTCTAGCTTACATAATGCTATAGAATTTAATTATGTAAGTATGTGGGTATTATTTAATAAAGCAATGATGCATCCTGGTTATGTAACAGTTTTACTATAGCCAAACCTATGACATTGTGAGGTCTGTATAATGATCACTTTGGTGAAGCAAGAATAATAAAAGTGTTTAAATATCAAGTGACATTGTATACTACGCTTGTCTACTACAACAAATATATTAAATCTTCTATTGTGTAAAAGTATGAAAAAAGTGAACGTTCTGCAAAGAACTGAAAACGGCAAGCTTCAAAGACCTACACATATAGAGAGAATAAGTGGCGTAACGTGAAGGTCATGGGTACCGATGCAAAAGCTCCAATGGAGCCTCCAATTATTTCAAATCTTTATTAGCATTAGTCTTTTTCTATAGGTCAAAGGGACTTTTCGGGCCCCCCTAGGCTCCAGGGCCCAGGTGCAATTGCAAACCCTGCACCTGTTGTAGTTACATCTCTAGAGAGAATCTACTTTTATTTATAATACAGGGAAGGCCATTTATATAAATACTAGCTGTGAGCCCGATGCAAATGCATCGGGATTCTAGAACGTGCATTAATTTGATTATAGTAGTTATAGCTGTTAGCCTGATGCAAATGCATCGGGTATCTAAAATATGTTTATTGTTTTTTTAAAGATTTTTAAATAATATTCGCATCATCAATAGCAATAATATAAGCCATAGCATTATTATTAGCAGTAATAGCAGTATTAATAGCATTATTAGCAGTATTATGAGCATTAATAACAGTATTAATAGCATTAATAGCATTATTATTAGCATTAATAGCATTATTAATAGCATTATTAGCATTAATAATAGCATTAATAACATTATTAATAGCATTAATAGCATTATTATTAGCATTAATAGCATTAATAATACCATTATTAGCATTAATAATAGCATTAATAACATTATTAATAGCATTAATAGCATTATTATTAGCATTAATAGCATTAATAATAACATTATTAGCATTAATAATAGCATTAATAACATTATTAATAGCATTAATAGTATTATTATTAGCATTAATAGCATTAATAATAGCATTATTAGCATTAATAATAGGATTAATAACATTATTAATAGCATTAATAGCATTATTATTAGCATTAATAATAGCATTATTAGCATTAATAATAGCATTAATAACATTATTAATAGCATTAATAGCATTATTATTAGCATTAATAGCATTATTAATAGCATTATTAGCATTAATAATAGCATTAATAACATTATTAATAGCATTAATAGCATTATTATTAGCATTAATAGCATTAATAATAGCATTATTAGCATTAATAATAGCATTAATAACATTATTAATAGCATTAATAGCATTATTATTAGCATTAATAGCATTAATAATAACATTATTAGCATTAATAATAGCATTAATAACATTATTAATAGCATTAATAGTATTATTATTAGCATTAATAGCATTAATAATAGCATTATTAGCATTAATAATAGGATTAATAACATTATTAATAGCATTAATAGCATTATTATTAGCATTAATAATAGCATTATTAGCATTAATAATAGCATTAATAACATTATTAATAGCATTAATAGCATTATTATTAGCATTAATAGCAATATTAATAGCATTAATAGGAAAAATATTAGCATTAATAGCATTAATAGCATAATTAATAGCATTAATAGCATTATTAATAGCATTAATAGCATTATTATAAGCATTAATAGCATTAATAATAGCATTAATATCATTAATAATAGCATTAATAACATTATTAATAGCATTAATAGCATTATTAGCATTAATAGCATTAATAGCATTATTATTAGCATTAATAGCATTAATAATGCCATTAATAGGATAAATATTAGCATTGATAGCATTAATAGCATAATTAATAGCATTAATAGCATTATTAATAGCATTAATATCATTATTATTAGCATTAATAGCATTAATAGGATAAATATTAGCATTAATAGCATTAATAGCATTATTAATAGCATTAATAGCATTATTATTGGCATTAATAGCATTAATAATAGCATTATTAGCATTAATAATAGCATTAATAACATTATTAATAGCATTATTAGCATTATTATTAGCATTAATAGCATTAATAGCATTATTATTAGCATTAATAGCATTAATAATACCATGAATAGGATACATATTAGCATTAATAGCATTAATAGCATAATTAATAGCATTAATAGCATTATTAATAGCATTAATAGCATTATTATTAGCATTAATAGCATTAATAGCATTATTATTAACATTAATAGCATTAATAATACCATGAATAGGATAAATATTAGCATTAATAGCAATAATAGCATAATTAATAGCATTAATAGCATTATTAATAGCATTAATAGCATTAATAGGATAAATATTAGCATTAATAGCATTATTAATAGCATTAATAGCATTAATAGGATAACTATTAGCATTAATAGCATTAATAGCATAATTAATAGCATTAATAGCATTATTAATAGCATTAATAGCATTATTATTAGCATTAATAGCATTAATAGCATAATTAATAGCATTAATAGCATTATTAATAGCATTAATAGCATTAATAGCATTATTATTAGCATTAATAGCATTAATAGCATTATTATTAGCATTAATAGCATTAATAATACCATTAATAGGATAAATATTAGCATTAGGGTCATTCCATGTCAAGTGAACCAATGATTATTACCTCTATATTTTTAATTCCTTTGAGATTTTGTTATTTGATAATAGCATGTCAGACAATGCAAAATGTGAAGAGAAAAATTTTTTAAAAAATTTATTTTTTTTTTAAATGATTTTCAAAGTTCGGAAAAAGTGTGAATTTCGCTGTTGCCTGCCTTTACGTTTCTCCTCATAACTAAGGCTAGGAATAAGATAGAGAGACAAAATAAACACCATTCTACTCAGAACTATACAAGCTTTCACCAGATATGTCACAAGAGGATCTTTGTTAATATTTTACCCATGTGATCGCAAGCGCAAAACTTTAAAACGTATTTCCGAAAAATCGGCGCGCTTTAAATATTTCAAAAACTGCCCATGTGTCTGCTTTGCTCTTAGCCACATCTGTACCAAATTTTAAGTTGGGATCGCAATGGGATCATATTTTAACATATTTTACTATTAATAGCGTCAATGGGTCATTCCATATCAAGTGATCTAAATATGAATATTTTTTTTTACCTGACGTCTTTAGATTTTTTTTTTTTTTTTCCTTTATGAAGTACTACTTTAGTTAATTACAAATTAAAAGTTTGGAATTTTTTTCTTCATCAGTTAATTTTTTACAGATTTTTAAAGTTTAAAAAAAGGGTGAATTTTGGCCTGGTACGACTTTAAATTTTTTTATCTCGGGCTAGAAATAAGATAGAGAAACAAAATAAACACCATTCTACTCAGAACTGTCCAGGCTTTCACCAGATATGTCACAAGAGTATATTTGTTAATTTTAATTTTTTACCTATGCGAATGCAAACGCAACATTTTGAAACGCATTTCCGAAAAAAACATTTTAATAAAAATTTTCCAAAACTGCCCATGTGTCTTTTATGCTCTTAGCCACATCTGTACCAAATTTCAAGTTGGGATCGTGATGGGATCATATTTTAAAATATTTAACTATGGTTAATCTCATTTTTATTAAATTTTGAATAAACATATGAAAGACATACATTCAATCTTTTAACAAAATCTTGAGACATATAAAATATACAAAAAGAGAATTCACAAAGTTATTAGTAACTTTAAGATAAGCTGCAAATTTACTTTTGCGCTTATCTCTGGTGCAATATATACTACAATCTAAATATAATTCCAAACACTCAAGTATACAACCTTTCTCAGGGTTTTGAGATGTTCTGATGTCAAGGGGACAAGCAGCCCCAGCAGAATGACTTTTATTACTTGGCCCCTTCTAACAGGTTGACCACGTAAGTGGGTCATTACCCGTTGAGGCCTAGTTGGAATAGTCTATCGACTGGTGTACCGGAAAGGAAGGCCGAAATATTAATGATCTACTCACGGCTCAGAGTTTTCGATACCTGTCTAATGTTCACTAGAATTCTGAAGGTATAGGCGTAGAAAGGAAATACCTAGACTGAATGTATCAGATGGGAAGAAAAGAGAGATAGAAAAGAAGAGAGAGAGAGAAGAGAAACAAAAACCATTAGAAAAAGTTATACTGGGAAAGAAAAGCCACGTAAGAAAAAAAGAAAAAAAGGAGGGGGGGGGGGGTGACGGGTGAGGTATGGGAAGGAGAAAGGGTACTCATCCCACTGGCTCCCCATCAGCCAGAGTTCGAGCCATATTATCTGTGCTGGAAAAGATACTCCTAAATTCTGCAGAGTCGTGAAAAAGAATCCATTCAACCCAAATCCCTAAGAATTTGTTCCGAGATCCCGACGCATCAGCTGCGAGCTCCTCCATTCGATATATGTCCATCAATTCTTTGAACCAATCAAGTAGAGATGGAGCCTGGCTTGATTTCCAGAACCTTGGGATCACAGCACGAGCAGCCGAGATGCAAAAGCGGAGAATATCCCTCTTCTGTAGCCCAATAGGACCTGGAAAAATGGATAACATTGCCGATTCTGGGCAGCATTCGGCTTGTTTACCTGTTATCCGGGCGTTTGCATTGAAAACCTCAGACCAGAACCGCCGGATTTCCCCAAAACTCCACCAAATGTGTATCATTGTACCCTTCTCTTCCTCACAGCGCCAGCAGGTATCAGGGGTTCCAGGGAACATGTTCCGGAGTGTCGTCGGGCACAAGTACCATCTAGTGAGCAGCTTATAGCTTCTTTCTTGTGCAGAACAAGCGCTAGCTAGTGAGTGAGTAAATATAAAGCATTTCTGCCAATTAGCTTCTGAAATGCTACACCCCAATTCCCTCTCCCAAGCACGTTGGAAGTAAAGGGTGCCCTGCTCTCTCATGGACCCTAAGGCCTGGTATAGAAATGATATTTTGCGCCTCGGTGGAGCCTCCAGTTGGAATAACCTCTCCAATACGTTGGGCGTCAATCTTACCCTGCAAGAGTGGTCAGCTGAATATAATTATGCTCTGTATTGGAGAAATTCGAATCACTTAAGAGGTCTCGTAGGTTCTTTGAGTTGTAGCTCTGCCATCGGGGGCAAACCACCACTGGACAGAGTATGTCCTACTCGGGTGTCATCCACAATCCGCCAACATAAAAATCTCTGCCTGGGAAAGATGGGTTGGAAAAAAGGGGAGTCAAAGGGCTAAGTCTGTCGTTTAAGCGGAGGGTTTTCGTCACTAGGTGCCATACCTTCAAGGTGTTTCTGGTCATGTCTGTCAAAGGTACTAGGTCTGTGGAGTCTTTAGGGGAAATCCAAAGCAGGTGTTTCAGCGGAATCCCCAAACCCTCTTGCTCCACCCCTACCCATTTCTTGGAGGACGCATGATAATGCCAATCTAGAGCTCTAACAAGAGAGGAAGCCTCAAAGTACGCTCGTATGTTGGGTAGTCCAACCCCTCCTCTGGTCTCGGGCAAGGATAGGATATTCATTCGCAATCTGGACCTGTTGCCCCCCCAGACAAATCTAAGGATCATAGATTGCATTTTGGAGAGGAAACCTCTATCCAATAGAACAGGAACTGTCTGAAAAGTATATAAGAGTCGGGGCAAGACATCCATCTTGACTACGTTTATTCTCCCGAACCAGGATAGCTTTAATTGTCTATAGGAGGTAAATGCCGATTCCGCGTTAGTCAAAAGGGGTTGATAATTTAAATTGAATATTTGTTTAAGATCTTTTGGTATAAGGACTCCCAAGTACTTAATGGCTTCTACTTTCCACTTAAATGGGAACTGTTTAGATAGATGAGAAACCAATTCTCCAGGCAAAGAAATATTGAGTGCCTCGGTTTTGGAGCAATTCACTTTAAAGTTGCTCAATTGTCCGAACCGTTCAAACTCCATTAAGACCGAAGGGATGGAGACCAGGGGCTGGGAGATGTAAAGTAGCAGGTCATCTGCAAATAAGGCTAATTTGTGATGACTCTGTCCCAGCTTGACCCCATGGACGCATTCATTGGACCTAAGTGCAAAATATTTAACTATTATAGTGTCAATTCAAAAGTCACCAAGAACACAATCAGTCATTTTTTCACAATTGCCCGTCAATAGTTTGAATTTGATATAAAGAAACATAGTCTTGTAACATCTCAAATGAAAGCTGTTACCGTTCTGAGTAAAATGACGCCTCTCCCACTTCATTATCTTATTTCTAGCCTGAGATAAAAAAATGTAAAGTCGTACCAGGCCAAAATTCACCCTTTTTTTAAACTTTAAAAATCTGTAAAAAATTAACTGATGAAGAAAAAAATTCCAAACTTTTAATTTGTAATCAACTAAAGTAGTACTTCATAAAGGAAAAAAAAAAAAAAAATCTAAAGACGTCAGGTAAAAAAAAATATTCATATTTAGATCACTTGATATGGAATGACCCATTGACGCTCTTACTAGTAAAATATGTTAAAATATGATCCCATTGCGATCCCAACTTGAAATTTGGTACAGATGTGGCTAAGAGCACAGCAGACACATGGGCAGTTTTTGAAATATTTAAAGCGCGCCGATTTTTCGGAAATGCGTTTTAAAGTTTTGCGCTTGCGATCACATGGGTAAAATATTAACAAATATCCTCTTGTGACATATCTGGTGAAAGCCTGCACAGTTCTGAGTAGATTGGTGTTTATTTTGTTTCTCTATCTTATTTATAGCCCGAGATATGATAGAAAATGTAAAGCCACACCAGGCCAAAATTCGCACTTTTTTAAAACTTTAAAAATCTGTAAAAAATTAACAGATAAAGAAAAAAATTCAAAACTTTTTTTTTGTAATTAGATAAAGTTGTTCTTCAGATAGAAAAAATTTTTTAAAAATCTGAGGACGTCAGGGAAAAAAAATATTCATTTTTGGATCACTTGACATGGAATGACCCATTAATAGCATTAATAGCATAATATAATAGCATTAATAGCATTATTAATAGCATTAATAGCATTATTATTAGCATAAATAGCATTAATAATAGCATTATTAGCATTAATAATAGCATTAATAACATTATTAATAGCATTAATAGCATTATTATTAGCATTAATAGCATTAATAATAGCATTATTAGCATTAATAATAGCATTAATAACATTATTAATAGCATTAATAGCATTAATAGTATTATTAATAGCATGAATAGCATTATTAATAGCATTAATAGCATTAATAGGATAAATATTAGCATTAATAGCATTAATAGCATAATTAATAGCATTAATAGCATTATTAATAGCATTAATAGCATTATTATTAGCATTAATAGCATTAATAATAGCATTATTAGCATTAATAATAGCATTAATAACATTATTAATAGCATTAATAGCATTATTATTAGCATTAATAGCATTAATAGCATTATTATTAGCATTAATAGCATTAATAATACCATTAATAGGATAAATATTAGCATTAATAGCATTAATAGCATTAATAATAGCATTTAATAGCATTATTATATAGCATTAATAGCATTATTTATTAATTTAATAAATTAGCATTATATAGCATTATTAGCATTAATTATTAGCATTAATAACATTATTAATAGCATTATAGCATTATTATTAGCATTAATAGCATTAATAATAGCATTATTAGCATTAATAATAGCATTAATAACTTATTATTAGCATTAATAGCATAATTATTAGCATTAATAGCATTATTATTAGCATATATCATTATTATTAGCATTTTTTTTTTATTATTATTTTTATTAATTATTTATTATTTTTTTTATTTTTATTATTTTTTAATTATTTTTTAATTATTTTTTTTTATTATTAAATTTATTATTTAGGCTGAGACCCAGTTCTCTTTCAGGTCCGCTGAAAGGGCTGATATAATTAGCATATATTTAATTTTTTTATTATTATTTTTATTGAATTATTTATTATTTTTAATTTATTTTTTTATTATTTTTAATTATTTTTTAATTATTTTTTTTTATTATTAAATTTATTATTTAGGCTGAGACCCAGTTCTCTTTCAGGTCCGCTAAAAGGGCTGATATAATTAGCATATATGTAATTTTTTTATTATTATTTTTATTGAATTATTTATTATTTTTAATTTATTTTTTTATTATTTTTTAATTATTTTTTAATTATTTTTTTTTATTATTAAATTTATTATTTAGGATGAGACCCAGTTCTCTTTCAGGTCCGCTGAAAGGGCTGATATAATTAGCATATATGTAATTTTTTTATTATTATTTTTATTGAATTATTTATTATTTTTAATTTATTGTTTTATTATTTTTTAATTATTTTTTAATTATTTTTTTTTATTATTAAATTTATTATTTAGGCTGAGACCCAGTTCTCTTTCAGGTCCGCTGAAAGGGCTGATATAATTAGCATTATTTATTTTTTTATTATTATTTTTATTGAATTATTTATTATTTTTAATTTATTTTTTTATTATTTTTAAATTATTTTTTAATTATTTTTTTTATTATTAAATTTATTTATTTTTTTAAGTCAGACTGAGACGCAGTTCTCATTCAGGTCCGCATTTTTTTTTTTTTATTATTATTTTTATTTAATTATTTATTATTTTTTATTTATTTTTTTATTATTTTTTAATTATTTTTTAATTATTTTTTTTATTATTAAATTTATTTATTTTTTTAAGTGAGAGTGAGACACAGTTCTCATTCAGGTCCGCCTTTTTTTTCCCCATTGACATACATTAGCGGTGTGTCGGCGATTTTATGGCCGCCGACCTGGTTCTATTTGTCGGCCCTAAAATCGCGGACACACCGCTAATGCATGTCTATGGGCAGTGAGCTCGAATTCTGATTGGTCGGCGACCAATCCGAAAACGGGCTGACTGCCCATAGAGATGCATTAGCGGTGTGTCCGCGATTTTAGGGCCGACAAATAGAACCAGGTCGGCGGCCATAAAATCGCCGACACACCGCTAATGTATGTCAATGGGGAAAAAAAAAGGCGGACCTGAATGAGAACTGTGTCTCACTCTCACTTAAAAAAAAAAATAAATTTAATAATAAAAAAAATAATTTAAAAATAATTAAAAAATAATAAAAAAATAAATAAAAAATAAAAAATAATTAAATAAAAATAATAATAAAAAAAAATAAAAAATGCGGACCTGAATGAGAACTGCGTCTCAGTCTGAGGGCAGTATACAGCGACCAATCAGAAGAGGGCCTCAGATCTCATTGAGATAGAATGGGGGATTTTTCGTCCATTCTATCTTAATGAGAAGGAAGAGGACGTCGGAGGTGGAAGTTTGCGAAAAGAAGACAGAAGATCCCCGGGGCCGGACAAAGAGGCGGAGATGGCGGAAAGAAGAGAGAAGACCCCCGGGGCCGGAGGAAGAGGACGCCTGGCCGGACGGAGGACTTGTGGATCGGACGGACGATCAGATGAGTAAGAAGGCATGTAAGTGATCGACGGGGACGTTAGGTTAGGGGACAGCGGGGGCTTCGGGTGTAGGGCCTTAGGTGACAGCGGCGGGAGCTTAGGGACGGCGGTGCCTTAGGGGATAGGCGGCGGGGCTTAGGGGGTATCGGCGGGGGCCTAGGATGCTACGGGGCTTAGGGGGTAGGGGCTTAGGGGTGGCGGTGCCTTAGGGGGTAGTCGGCATGGCTTAGGGGGTATCGGCGGGGGCCTAGGATGCTACGGGGCTTAGGGGGTAGGGGCTTAGGGGCGGCGGTGCCTTAGGGGGTAGGCGGCATGGCTTAGGGGGTATCGGCGGGGGCCTAGGATGCTACGTGGCTTAGGGGGTAGGGGCTTAGGGGTGGCGGTGCCTTAGGGGGTAGGCGGCATGGCTTAGGGGGTATCGGCGGGGGCCTAGGATGCTACGTGGCTTAGGGGGTAGGGGCTTAGGGGTGGCGGTGCCTTAGGGGGTAGTCGGCATGGCTTAGGGGGTATCGGCGGGGGCCTAGGATGCTACGGGGCTTAGGGGGTAGGGGCTTAGGGGCGGCGGTGCCTTAGGGGGTAGGCGGCATGGCTTAGGGGGTATCGGCGGGGGCCTTGGATGCTACGGGGCTTAGGGGCGGCGGACTTAGGGGGTAGGGGCTTAGGGGCTGCTACGGGGCTTAGGGGGTAGGGGCTTAGGGGCGGCGGTGGCTTAGGGGGTAGACGGCGGGGCTTAGGGGGTATCGGCGGGGGCTTAGGATGCTGCGGGTCGGGGGTTAGGTGGTCGGGGCTTAGCGTGTAGGGGTGGGGCGGACTTAGGGGGTAGGGTCTTAGGTGCGGCGGGGTGGTTTTGTTGCGGGGTGGGTGTGCGGACATGGGGGTGGGTGTGCGGACATGGGGGTGCTGTGCGGACATGGGGGTGGCTGTGCGGACATGGGGGTGGGTGTGCGGACATGGGGGGGCTGTGCGGACATGGGGGGGTGGCTGTGCGGACATGGGGGGGGGGCTGTGCGGACATGGCGGTGGGTGTGCAGACATGGGGGTGGCTGTGCGGAGATGGGGGGGCGGCTATGCGGACATGGGGGGCCTGTTTGGACCTGGGTGAGGCTGTGCGGACATTGGGGGTGCGAGTTGTGGGTAGCGGGGAGCGGAGGCGGCTGTGCCGCCTCCGCTCCATGGTCCCCGGGGAGCGCGTTGCGGCTCAGGCAGCGACTCGCAATGGCCTCGCGGCCATTGCTCGCGCTACCTGAGCGGTAAATCGGTAAGGTTGTAGCCGAGGCTGTGGATCGATTTTGGGGCAGCGGCTCGCAATGGCCGCTTCGCGGCCATTGCTCGCCCTGGGCCAGCGACTCGCAATGGCCTCGCGGCCATTGCTCGCGCAGCATTGGGCGCTTCGCGCCCAATGTTAAATTCGTATCCACATGACGACATCGGAAAGTGCGCGCGGAGGGGCGCTTTTCCGATTCGCGATTATATAATAGATACACCTAAATAAAATGGGAATGGTTGGTGATATCAACTTCCTGTTTGTGGCACATTAGTATATGGGAGGGGGAAAACTTTTCCAGATGGGTGGTGACCATGGTGGCCATTTTGAAGTCAGCCATTTTGGATCCAACTTTATTTTTTTCACTGGGAAGAGAGTCATGTGACACATCAAACTTATTGAGAATTTTAGTAAAACAATGGCATGCTTGGTTTTAATGTAACATTATTCTTTCATGAGTTATTTTCAAGTTTCTCTTTGTTTACAGCCATTGACATGTCGCAGAGGTTAACACGTGAGGAGTGGATAGAAATTGAGTTGATGTCTGGTGAAGGCAGTACCCAGGCCATTGCAGAAGATTTCAATGCAAGACACCCTACGAGACCACCCATCTCCCATGCTACTGTTAATAAACTGCTTGCCAAATTTCATTAAACAGGTTCAGTGTTGGATTTGCAAAAATGTGGACGCAAGAAAACTGTCACTAATGAAGAAACATCAGTGGCTGGCCTAGCTTCAATCTGCAAGAGCCCACAGCGTAGCACTCGCCGCATGTCACTGGAGAGTGGCATCAGTCGAACATCAGTTTGGCAGATATTAGCTACCCACAAATGGCACCCTTACAAAGTCCAGCTTCTGCAGCATCTCAACAAGGATGACCCAGATCAGTGCACTGAATCTGCAGAATGAGCAAAACAAAAATAGGAACAGGACCCTCAGTTTACACAGAACATTATGTTCAGTGATGAGGCACATGTTTTTGTGAATGGTGAAGTTAATAAACAAAACCACCGCTATTGGTCTGACACTAACCCACAGTGGATAGATCCCTCCAAGACTATTGGAACACATAAATTGATGGTATGGTGTGGTATATGGAGTACAAAGATAGTGGGGCCTTCTTCATCAATGGAAACCTCAATGTCACTAGATATCTGAAATTGCTACATGATGTTGCCCTCTTTATGCAGTGAAGATGGCACGTTCCCTGAGTGTTTCCAACAAGATGATGCACCACCACATTATGGGTGTCAGGTCCAAGCATTCCTACATGAACAGTTTCCAGGTGGATTGGTCATCGTGAGCCAGTTGTATGGACACCAAGGTCTCCCAATCTGACCCTATTAGACTTTTATCTTAGGGGTCATCTGAAGGCAATTGTCTATGCTGTGAAAATACGAGATGTGCAGCATCTGAAACAACGGATACTGGAAGCCTGTGCTAGCATTTCTACTGCGGTGTTGCTATTAGTGTGTCAAAAGTGGCAGAAGAGGGTTGCATTGACAATCCAACACAATGGGCAGCACTTTGAACACATTTTATAAGTGGTCATAAACTTGTAAATAACTCATGAAAGAATAAAGTTACCGTATATACTCGCGTATAAGCCGAGTTTTTCAGCCCAAAATTTGGGCTGAAAAGTCCCCCCTCGGCTTATACGCGGGTATATACGGTAATCCGTATATATACAGCAGCTGCCCTGAAGGTATACAGGCCCCCCCATCAAGCGCCAGGCCCCCCCCCCCTTGCGCGGCAGCCTGTAAAGGAAAATCATACTCATCGCTGTCCCGCGCTGTCCCGCCGCTGCCATCACGATCCCGGGCTTCAATCCGCGTCTTCTGTGGTCGCGGGCAATGACGTCATTGCGCGCGACCACAGGAACCCGGAAGCCGGAAGACGCGGATTGAAGCCCAGGATCGTGTGTCGGCAAGCGGCGGGACAGCGCGGGACAGCGATGAGTATGATTTTCCTTTACAGGCTGCCGCGCAAGCTTGATGGGGGGGCCTGTATACCTCCGGGGCTGCTGGTGTATACAGCCCTGGGGCTGCTGCTGTATACAGCCCTGGGGCTGCTGGTGTATACAGCCCTGGGGCTGCTGGTGTATACAGCCCTGGGGCTGCTGGTGTATACAGCCCTGGGGCTGCTGGTGTATACAGCCCTGGGGCTGCTGGTGTATACAGCCCTGGGGCTGCTGGTGTATACAGCCCTGGGGCTGCTGATGTATACACCCCTGGGGCTGCTGCTGCTGTATACTACCACTGGGGCTGCTGTATACTACCACTGGGGCTGCTGTATACTACCACTGGGGCTGCTGTATACTACCACTGGGGCTGCTGTATAGAACCACTGGGGCTGCTGTATACTACCTCTGGGGCTGCTGTATACTACCACTGGGGCTGCTGTATACTACCACTGGGGCTGCTATATACTACCACTGGGGCTGCTGTATACTACCACTGGGGCTGCTATATACTACCACTGGGGCTGTATATACCTCTGGGGCTGCTGTATACTAACCACTGGGGCTGCTGCTGTATATACCTCTGGGGCTGCTGTATACTACCACTGGGGCTGCTGTATAGTACCACTGGGGCTGCTGTATACTACCACTGGGGCTGCTGTATACTACCACTGGGGCTGCTGTATACTACCACTGGGGCTGTATATACCTCTGGGGCTGCTGTATACTAACCACTGGGGCTGCTGCTGTATATACCTCTGTGGCTGCTTTATACTACCACAGGGGAGGCTGTTGTATACTACCACAGGGGAAGGGCTGCTGTATATACCTCTATGGCTGCTGTATACTACCACAGGGGGAGGCTGCTGTATACTACCACAGGGGGGACTGCTGTATACTACCACAGGGTAGGGGCTGCTGTATATACCTCTGTGGCTTCTGTATACTACCACAGGGGAGGCTGCTGTACACTACCACAGGGGAGGCTGCTGTATACTACCACAGGGGAGACTGCTGTATACTACCACAGGGGGAGACTGCTGTATACTACCACAGGGGGAGACTGCTGTATACTACCACAGGGGGAGACTGCTGTATACTATCACAGGGGGAGACTGCTGTATACTACCACTGGGGAGGCTGCTGTATACGACCACTGGGGCTACTGTATATACCTCTGTGGCTGCTGTATACTACCACTGGGGAGGCTGCTGTATACCACTGGGGGGACTGTATACCTGTGCTGGGGTCCACCCTCGGCTTATACACGAGTCAATAGGTTTTCCCAGGTTTTGGGGGCAAAAGTAGGGGGGTCGGCTTATACACGGGTCGGCTTATACACGAGTATATACGGTACGTTAAAACCAAGCACACCAATGTTTTTCTTATGAAATTCTCAATGTTTTATGTGTCACATGACCCTCGTCACGTTGAAAAAAATAAAGTGGGATCCAAAATGGCTGACTTCAAAATGGCCACCATGGTCACCACCTATCTGGAAAAGTTTTTCCTCTCCTATATACTAATGTGCCACAAACAGGAAGTTGATATCACCAACCATTCCCATTTTATTTAGGTGCATCCATATAAATGACCCACCCTGTAGAAGCAAAAGGCAAATGGCTTTGGTATACATTTGTATCCTTTTTAGTAATATACTTTTTGTTTTAAGATAATTACTTACTATCAGTACAGCCAACTAAACATTTACAGGTTTCATATTTAGTCACTTAACTATTGAAATTGTTTCTCATGTAAAAATATTCATGCACATTTGTGAGTAGGTACACACCATAGATATGGTTTACACGCAGACCGTTATGTGCTAATTATATGAATCAATGTCTGTATCTGGCGCCTGATCATGCTGTCAATTAAGATTACACATTAAATGTATGGACCAAGATAGTTTGAACAGAGTCCTAGAATTCATGTGAAAATCAGTTCTTTTGCAGAATGGAAGAAACAATCTCCCTAATACTAGCTAGAGGTAGCTACCCTACAAGTCAATGTCCAGCCCTTTACCGAGCCTTGTATCATGACCATGGATAAATGCCAAGTCTTGACTTCATGTACAGACAGCCTGTTTTGGGGTGTTTATCTCTCATCAATGTAAAGCACAGTCTTTCTGGCTGAGTATGACGCCCTTGGGGCAAGGGGATAAATAGTTTTTCTCCCTAAAGGAAAGCCATCCTTCGAATATGACCTAAAGTCAGGTTTTTTGTTACATGTAGTTTTAAAAAAAAAATTGGCAGGTTTTTTGTGTATCACAATCTTCAAAATTAGTATTCTTGCAATCTTCACGTTGACCACTGGGGCTATTTTAGACTTAAACTTCCTGTCCTTTCAGAAAGGGTTTACAGCAGTTGCCTTATCACCACAGGCAGGATGACAATGATAGTTGTTACCTCTGTACACAACTGGTAACACAGGATCCACAATCACAATAGGTGAAGTCACAGCTCTCATGCTCCCCCTTCACAATGTCCTTTGTAAACTCACATTAGATGCTTGAAAACAAAATATAGGTCAAAGTCTGTTTATTGCTGCTGATGTAAGTTTCATACAACACCAGAAAGTCTAACAAAGATTTTGTTTTTTGAAAAAGATCATGCTCTATAATGTATACAGACCAGCTGTGTATACAGCAGTGCACCATAGGAAAAGAATGCAAATTAGTCTAAATCTCTGTGTGCCATTATGTAAAACTAGCTGTGAGCCCGATGCAAATGCATCGGGATTCTAGAGCGTGCATTAATTTGATTATAGTAGTTATAGCTGTTAGCCTGATGCAAATGCATCGGGTATCTAAAATATGTTTATTGTTTTTTTAAAGTTTTTTAAATAATAATCGCATCATCAATAGCAATAATATAAGCCATAGCATTATTATTAGCAGTAATAGCAGTATTAATAGCATTATTAGCAGTATTATGAGCATTAATAACAGTATTAATAGCATTAATAGCATTATTATTAGCATTAATAGCATTAATAATAGCATTATTAGCATTATTAATAGCATTAATAACATTATTAATAGCATTAATAGCATCATTATTAGCATTAATAGCATTAATAATAGCATTATTAGCATTATTAATAGCATGAATAACATTATTAATAGCATAAATAGCATTATTATTAGCATAAATAGCATTAATAATAGGATTATTAGCATTAATAATAGCATTAATAACATTATTAATAGCATTAATAGCATTATTATTAGCATTAATAGAATTAATAATAGCATTATTAGCATTAATAATAGCATTAATAACATTATTAATAGCATTAATAGCATTATTATTAGCATTAATAATTATTAATTAGCATTAACAGCATTAATAAATACATTAATAGGATAAATATAGCATTAATTAGCATTAATAGCATAAATAATAGGATTAATAGCATTATTAATAGCATTAATAGCATTAATAGCATTTTAATTATGCAATAATAGCATTAATAATAGATTATTAGCATTAATAATAGCATTAATAACATTATTAATAGCATTAATAGCATTATTATTAGCATTAATAGCATTAATAAATAGCATAATTAAGCATTAATAATAGCATTAATAGTATGCATTATTAATAGCATTAATAGCATTATTCATTAATAGCATTAATAGCATTAATATAATTATTAGCATTAATAGCATTAATAATACCATTAATAGATAAATATTAGCATTAATAGCATTAATAATGCATAAATAATATAGGATTAATAGCATTAATAGCATTAATAATGATTAAATAGCATTATTAATAGCATTATTAATAGCATTAATAGCATTATAATCATTATTAGCATAAATAGCATTAATAATAGCATTATAGCATATAATAATAATGCATTAATTAACATTATTAATAGCATTAATAGCATTATTAATAGCAATTAATAGCATTAATAGCATTATTATTAGCATTAATAGCATTAATAATACCATTAATTAGATAAAATATTATGAACATTATAATAGCATTAATATAGCATATATTATAGCATTAATAATAGCATTAATAAATTAATTAATAGCATTAATATAGCATTATTATTAGCATTAATAGAATTAATAATAGCATTATTAGCATTAATAATAGCATTAATAACATTATATAATAGCATTAATAGCATTATTATTAGCATTAATAGCATTAATAATAGCATTATTAGCATTATAAATAGCATTAATAACATTATTAATAGCATTAATAGCATTATTATTAGCATAAATAGCATTAATAATAGATTATTAGCATTATTAATAGCATTAATAACATTATTAATAGCATTAATGATTATTATAGAAATTAAGAATTAATAATAGCATTATTAGCATTAATAATAGCATTAATAACATTATTAATAGCATTATTAGCATTATTATTAGCATTAATAGCATTAATAGCATTATTAATAGCATAATAGCATTATTAATAGCATTAATAGATTATTATTAGCATTAATAGCATTAATAATAGCATTATTAGCATTATTAATAGCATTAATAACATTATTAATAGCATATAATTAGCATTAATATAGCATTAATAGCATTAATAATAGCATTTATAGCATTATTAATAGCATTAATAATTATATAGCATTAATACATTAATAGATATAATATTCATTAATAGCTTAATAGCATATAAAGCATTAATTATAATATATAAAAGCATTAATACATAATAGCATTATAGCATTATAATAGCATTATAACATTATTAATAGCATTAATAGCATTATTATTAGCATTAATAGAATTAATAATAGGATTATTAGCATTAATAATAGCATTAATAACATAATTATTAGCATTAATAGCATTATTATTAGCAGTAATATTATTATTAGCATTTTTTTTTAAATATTATTTATTATTTGTTATTTATTTTTTAATTATGTTTTATTTTATTTTTTTATAATTTTTTAATTATTTTTTAATTATTTTTGTATTATTTAATTATATTTATTTAGGCTGAGAGGCAGTTGTCATTCAGGTGCGCTAAAGGGCTGATCTTATTAGCATATATTTTATTTTTTTATTATTATTTTTATTGAATTTTTTATTATTTTTAATTAATTTTTTTATTATTTTTTAATTCTTTTTTAATTATTTTTTTTATTATTTAATTTATTATTTAGGCTGAGAGGCAGTTCTCATTCAGGTCCGTAAAGGGCTGATCTTATTAGCATATATTTTATTTTTTTATTATTATTTTTATTGAATTTTTTATTATTTTTAATTATTTTTTTTTATTATTTTTTAATTATTTTTTAATTATTTTTTTTATTATTTAATTTATTATTTAGGCTGAGACGCAGTTCTCATTCAGGTCCGCAAAGGGCTGATCTTATTAGCATATATTTTATTTTTTTATTATTATTTTTATTGAATTTTTTATTATTTTTAATTATTTTTTTTTATTATTTTTTAATTCTTTTTTAATTATTTTTTTTATTATTTAATTTATTATTTAGGCTGAGACGCAGTTCTCATTCAGGTCCGCAAAGGGCTGATCTTATTAGCATATATTTTATTTTTTTATTATTATTTTTATTGAATTTTTTATTATTTTTAATTATTTTTTTTTATTATTTTTTAATTCTTTTTTAATTATTTTTTTTATTATTTAATTTATTATTTAGGCTGAGACGCAGTTCTCATTCAGGTCCGCAAAGGGCTGATCTTATTAGCATATATTTTATTTTTTTTATTATTATTTTTATTGAATTTTTTATTATTTTTAATTATTTTTTTTTATTATTTTTTAATTCTTTTTTAATTATTTTTTTTATTATTTAATTTATTATTTAGGCTGAGACGCAGTTCTCATTCAGGTCCGCAAAGGGCTGATCTTATTAGCATATATTTTATTTTTTTATTATTATTTTTATTGAATTTTTTATTATTTTTAATTATTTTTTTTTATTATTTTTTAATTCTTTTTTAATTATTTTTTTTATTATTTAATTTATTATTTAGGCTGAGACGCAGTTCTCATTCAGGTCCGCAAAGGGCTGATCTTATTAGCATATATTTTATTTTTTTATTATTATTTTTATTGAATTTTTTATTATTTTTAATTATTTTTTTTTATTATTTTTTAATTCTTTTTTAATTATTTTTTTTATTATTTAATTTATTATTTAGGCTGAGACGCAGTTCTCATTCAGGTCCGCAAAGGGCTGATCTTATTAGCATATATTTTATTTTTTTATTATTATTTTTATTGAATTTTTTATTATTTTTAATTATTTTTTTTTATTATTTTTTAATTATTTTTTAATTATTTTTTTTATTATTTAATTTATTATTTAGGCTGAGACGCAGTTCTCATTCAGGTCCGCAAAGGGCTGATCTTATTAGCATATATTTTATTTTTTTTATTATTATTTTATTGAATTTTTTATTATTTTTAATTATTTTTTTTTATTATTTTTTAATTCTTTTTTAATTATTTTTTTTATTATTTAATTTATTATTTAGGCTGAGACGCAGTTCTCATTCAGGTCCGCCTTTGTTTTTTCCCATTGAAATGCATTAGCGGTGTGTCGGCGATTTTATGGCCGACCACCTGGTTCTATTTGTCGGCCCTAAAATCGCGGACACACCGCTAATGCATCTCTATGGGCAGTCAGCCCGATTTCGGATTGAACGGCGACCAATCAGAATTCGAGCTGACTTGCCCATAGACATGCATTAGCGGTGTGTCCGCGATTTTAGGGCCGACAAATAGAACCAGGTGGCCGGCCATAAAATTGCCGACACACCGCTAATGTATGTCAATGGGAAAAAAGACGGACCTGAATGAGAACTGAATGACGGGCTCTTCTGATTGGCTGAGGTCAGCGACCAATCAGAAGAGCCCTTCACATTTCATTGAGATACAATGGCGGATTGATCGTCCATTGTATCTTAATGTTAGTTGAAGAGGACGTCGGAGCTGGAAGTTGGCGGAAAGAAGACAGAAGATCCCCGGGGACGGACGAAGAGGCGGAAAGAAGAGAGAAGACCCCCGGGACCGGAGGAAGAGGACGCCTGGCCGGACGGACGATCAGATGACTTGAAGGCATGTAAGTGATCGACGGGGACGTTAGGGGACGGGTAGGGCCTTAGGTGTTAGGGAAAGCGGCGAGGCTTAGAGGGTAGGGGCTTAGGAGGTAGGGGCTTAGGGCGGCAGGGGTTTAGGTGCGGCTTAGGGGGTAGGGGTAGGGGATTAGGTGCAGCTTAGGGGTTAGGGGCTTGCGGCGGCAGGGGTTTAGGTGCGGATGCGGGGTAGTGGCTTAGGGGGGTAGGGGGTTAGGTGCGGCTTAGGGGGTAGGGGCTTAGGGCGGCAGGGGTTTAGGTGCGGCTTAGGGGGTAGGGGTAGGGGATTAGGTGCAGCTTAGGGGTTAGGGGCTTGCGGCGGCAGGGGTTTATTTGCGGATGCGGGGTAGTGGCTTACGGCGGCAGGGAGTAGGGGGTTAGGTGCGGCTTAGGGGGTAGGGGCTTAGGGCGGCAGGGGTTTAGGTGCGGTTTAGGGGGTAGGGGTAGGGGATTAGGTGCAGCTTAGGGGTTAGGGGCTTGCGGCGGCAGGGGTTTAGGTGCGGCTTAGGGGGTAGGGGTAGGGGATTAGGTGCAGCTTAGGGGTTAGGGGCTTGCGGCGGCAGGGGTTTAGGTGCGGTTTAGGGGGTAGGGGTAGGGGATTATGTGCAGCTTAGGGGTTAGGTGCGGCTTAGGGGTTAGGGGCTTGCGGCGGCAGGGGTTTCTTTGCGGATGCGGGGTAGTGGCTTACGGCGGCAGGGAGTAGGGGGTTAGGTGCGGCTTAGGGGTAGGGGCTTAGGGCGGCAGGGGTTTAGGTGCGGTTTAGGGGGTAGGGGTAGGGGATTAGGTGCAGCTTAGGGGTTAGGGGCTTGCGGCGGCAGGGGTTTAGGTGCGGATGCGGTTTAGGGGGTAGGGGTAGGGGATTAGGTGCAGCTTAGGGGTTAGGGGCTTGCGGCGGCAGGGGTTTAGGTGCGGCTTAGGGGGTAGGGGTAGGGGATTAGGTGCAGCTTAGGGGTTAGGGGCTTGCGGCGGCAGGGGTTTAGGTGCGGTTTAGGGGGTAGGGGTAGGGGATTATGTGCAGCTTAGGGGTTAGGTGCGGCTTAGGGGTTAGGGGCTTGCGGCGGCAGGGGTTTCTTTGCGGATGCGGGGTAGTGGCTTACGGCGGCAGGGAGTAGGGGGTTAGGTGCGGCTTAGGGGGTAGGGGCTTAGGGCGGCAGGGGTTTAGGTGCGGTTTAGGGGGTAGGGGTAGGGGATTAGGTGCAGCTTAGGGGTTAGGGGCTTGCGGCGGCAGGGGTTTAGGTGCGGATGCGGGGTAGTGGCTTAGGGGGGTAGGGGGTTAGGTGCGGCTTAGGGGGTAGAGGTAGGGGATTAGGTGCGGCTTAAGGGGTAGGGGCTTAGGGCGGCAGGGGTTTAGGTGCGGTTTAGGGGTAGGGGTAGGGGATTATGTGCAGCTTAGGGGTTAGGTGCGGCTTAGGGGTTAGGGGCTTTCGGCGGCAGGGTTTATTTGCGGATGCGGGGTAGTGGCTTACGGCGGCAGGGAGTAGGGGGTTAGGTGCGGCTTAGGGGGTAGGGGCTTAGGGCGGCAGGGGTTTAGGTGCGGTTTAGGGGGTAGGGGTAGGGGATTAGGTGCGGCTTAGGGGTTAGGGGCTTGCGGCGGCAGGGGTTTAGGTGCGGATGCGGGCTAGTGGCTTACGGGGCAGGGGGTAGGGGCTTGCGGCAGAGGGTAGTGGGTGCGGCGGGGTAGTGCGGCAGGGGGTAGGGGCTTCGGCGGCGGGGTAGTGGCTTAGGGGTTAGGGCGGCAGGGGGTAGTGGCTTCCGGCAGAGGGTAGTGGGTGCGGCGGGGTAGTGCGGCAGGGGGTAGGGGCTAGGGGCTTCGGCGGCGGGGTAGTGGCTTAGGGGTTAGGGCGGCAGGGGGTAGTGGCTTCCGGCAGAGGGTAGTGGGTGCGGCGGGGTAGTGCGGCAGGGGGTAGGGGCTTCGGCGTCGGGGTAGTGGCTTAGGGGTTAGGGCGGCAGTGGGTAGGGGCTTGGGGTTGTGTGGCTTGGTTAGTGTACGCGTAGTGGCTTAGAGCGGCAGGGGTCTGTAGTGTACAGCGCGATGGTATACTACAGTCCCATGGCGCTTATGGTCATGGGACTGTAGTATACTATAGCGGTGTACACTACAGGAGTATGGGCTTCGGCTTCGGTGGCTTGGTTAGCGGTGTAGCGACTCGCAATGCCCGCTTCGCGGGCATTGCTTCGCTAGGCTGCAACGACTCGCAATGCCCGCTTTGCGGGCATTGCTTCGTGAGTCGCCTTGGCCGCTACGCGGCCACGGGGAGAGTCCAGGAGAAGCAGCTCGGACTCGCTAACCAAGCGACCGGAAGCAGCGCCGCTCCGACGGAAGTCGCTACGGCAATTATATAATAGATAAGATGGACTTATTCATTGGGTGTTTAGGATACTTTATACCAGAGGTCCCCATCCTGTGGCTCAGGACTCACATGTGGCTCACTGCTGTCTGTCAGCTTGGTGCATTAGCACTAGGGATATCAAATAGCTATGAAGAGAATGCCTGCAGATGGTGGGGGAGATAAATATGGCCAGCTAGAGATAGAGCTGTTTGAAGCTGGGTGTAATAGTGTGATGACTGTGCTTGATGCGAGAATATTGCACGGGGTAAGATAGAAAGCTCTGAATGTAAGAATTGTGCATATGTGTCAGGTCTGGTGATTTGGATGTTGGTGGGCGTTGTGGCAGGTTTCTGGTGGTTAGGGGTGTGAACCCTTCTCATACCTCTGCACCTGAGTGAGTCCGGCTCTCTATTTGGTCACCTTTTGCCAATCACAGGCCATGAGGGGTGAGGTGTCACCTACAGAGGCTGGAGCATCTGCAGGTGCTTCCTCTGGCAGTATTTTGCACTCTGATTGACTTAATTCATGTTGTGGTATTGCTAGGAGGTGGAACGCCATTGCTCCACTGATGATGCTGTTCAGGGGTCCAAAAATGCCGGTTCCCCAGAGTCAGCTGTTACCAGCAGATATGGGGTGCCTTTGTGGCGCCCCTGTGGACCGGTCGCCACAAGATAGTGACGCGCTCCAGGGCTCCAACCATTTGCCTAGGCTCAAGTGTGGGAATGCCGGGTTGGGAGCCTCCTACAAACCTTGCATTCCCTCTGTGACAGGGATAACTGCACACTCTTTTATGGCTGCAGTACCCCAACTGTGATGCCTGACCATTGGGGCGCCACAATAGCGCAGCAGCTGGGATTGGTAAGTCGGTCACCCCCACACACACACCCCACACATCTCCCGATCCCAAGTCTAAGTTAGTTTATGTCTAGCAACGGGATAGTGGGAGGAGCCAGGTGAAGGGTGGAATGTTAGGACAGAACCCAGTAAGGGGTGGGGACAACACAACAAAAAGGGAACACACAACACCAAGAAGAGGGAGTGAGGTAGTCAGTCTCAGTAGTCTAGTGGAGAACAACAGAGACACCCGACAGCCAAGTAGTCAGAGAGACCAGACTGAAAGAAACCGGACCCGGTGGCCAGTGCCACCGTATGGCTAGCCCAGGTCCCAGGCTGAGAACTGAGAGAAGACAGAGGGGGTCAAATGTGTGTATGAGTCAGCGGGGACACCGAGGGACCGGGCCGGAACCAGAGTGCCGCCTCTGCTGAAGTGGCAGGGAAGCTGCATGCCCCAACCACAAACTCCGGCAGGGTGCGGGGTCTTTATGTCCCAAGACCCAACCTCCGGCACAGCAAAAGGAAGGCTGTCAAACTAGGGTTAGGAAATCCGGAAGGGTGCCCACTGAGAGCTTGTGACTGATGGACCGTAGCTAGTGTGCGGAAGAGACTGAAAGAGGCCCGAAAGGAACATGAAAGGGGGTGGTCGCAGACAAGCCATCCCAGCTGATGATACTGCACTGGAGCCGCTGTTGTACTGAAATTTGTTGTAACATCTAACGAGTAAGGAAGTAAACTCGGTAAAAGCTCAGAATTGTGTGAAGCCTTGTTTGTGTGCCTGAGAGGTGGAAATTGAGTCCGTGAGCCAGCAGCAGGAGGTTGCCTAAGGATACGGAGAACTTTACACCACACTTACACTTTCTACGCGGTAGCCCTGGGGACCAGCCCTACCCGTGCAACCTCTCTGCTGCAACCCCCATCATCCCCAGAGGTACCCAACTTCAGCGTTTGCTACCTCTAGCCACAAGCCATGGGTTGCGTCATGATTTATTTCTAAAAACTGTTTTTCATCTTATTATTGACTCACCCGGGACCATGGAGCCGGTTCACGACACCGTGACATCCTGCAGCCCCAGACAACAACGAGAGGGCCCGGTTCCGAGTACCCCACTGCCCCGGTGGGCGACTCACTCTGTCTCCACGCTCAACTATGTGGTGGGAGGTTCCTTCCACTTCACCCTTCACACCCCTCCTATGGGCTGAGGGTGGAGACTGGGCGTTACCTCAGTGGTGTAAGGTTATCCATGAGAGGAAAACACGCCATATTCTCTGGTTCAGTGCTGATTATTTTCAGTTGTGCTTTGGTGGTAAGGTTAGTAGTTCTGGTGTGTTTCTTCTAGTTTGCCTTTCCTTATACTTTGTTTGGATCGGCACTGCTTTTTCTGTTTGTACTGGTGTGCTTAATCCGACTGTGGCCTGTGTGCCCAGCCACCCCACTATTGTCACATGGGAAGGGCTCTGTCAAAGTCCCACCTTCCAAGACCATAAGACGGGTGAAAATTACTCAGGGACTTAAGGGTGGGCATTAGTGTGACGGCTTGCACAAAGTGTGTCTGGCAAACAGTGCTTGCTGGACAGCAGTCTGGTCATCCCTTTACTACCCTAACATTACAATACAGGACGGGGAACAAGATTTTGGTATGATCTCATACAGCCCAATGTGACTTCCAAGCTAAGAAAGGTTGGGGACCAATGCTTGATAATATGTTTATGTCTACCAACCTATTCTTATAGATACAGTTAAAGTAATATTTCCCAGAATTGTATATTCGGTTGCATCTTACTTGAATCTTCTATCTGTCTGATTGTCGGTTGTATATATAGGGAACAGCAGTTTATTATAGTATTACAGTTTCCTGTGTGTGGCCATAAAACACAACTCACACAGAAATCATTTATAAAATATGTAATTTATCTGCCCATTTATGTTTTAACTTCTTTGCAAAGTAATGTTCAATTCATGAGGTCTATGTCAGACACAAGATTTCTTATCTTATCTCTTTGCTATTCTTCTATTCAGAAATTTACTCTGTTTATGTGGCACCCCTGTGGATCCAGTCACCACAGAGACGCTGCACCCCTGTTAGGGTGAAGTATCCCACTCACTGGTAAGGGGAGTACAGAACAGTATCGGGACACCCAAACCACACTAGGAATGATTGTAGTGGGGCTGGGTGGTGACAAGGGGTATAAAATGAGGGGGAAATATCTAGAACACAGGAGACGACAGTAGTACAGCTGAGAAGGAGAGGTAGAACAGCTGAAGAGAGACCATTGAACACCATGGTCGAGTTGGAGGGAAGCTAGAAAAAGTATGCCTAAGAAGTGTCCAGAGGACTGGAGCTAGTGGGAGCTTGTCTTGAGGCAGAACCCTAGAGCAGAACATCACCCAAGTGGCTCCAGGAGGAAGAGGGGGTCCCAGAGGCACGGTAAGTAAGCAATCCACCCGTGGGGCCCGTATCTATTGTCAAGCGCAGGCAAGTGGAGGGACTAGGCCACAAGGGGCACCGGAAACCCAAAAGACTAGTGGAGAAGCCGGAGACTGTGTGGCACTTTAACGGTGACACGGTCGACAACCGCGCATTTCTGCTAAAAAGGTGGCAACCATAGGGCTAAGAGAAGACACTGCAGGGGAATCCCTAGGAATAGCCCATAGTCACTGGCTGAGCTCTGTGTGGCGAGGGGCAAGGCAGGAAGGGCGAGGCAAGCGTTGTGTGAGACGACCTGAAAAGGACAGAGAAGGGGTGCCAGTTACATACCATCCTACTACCAGTGAGTAGCTGGATCCCTACCTCCGAGAACTCAGTGCTCAGCGGGCTGCTGCACAAAGACTATGAGTAAAGAACTGAAGACTGCAGCCCACTGTGTCTGTGAACTTTCTTCACGCGACTAAAGGACCAGAAACACAACTACCAACAACTCACTCAGGTATATTTGGCCACCCTAGGGGTCAGCCCTACCCGTAGAGGGCTTAAGAACATTGCTGCCTCCCAACCATCGACCACTAGGAAGACTGTCGAGCAGCAGTGGTCATCTATAGCTGCAACCTACAGGTGGCATCACTTATAAATTAAAAAGTATCCCCAGGTCCAGTCATCACTGTCCAGAATGAACCCTCCAGCTAGATCCCTGTCCCTAAAAGAGTGAGCCACCCACACCAAACTTTTAATGACACCAACAGGGTCACGGAGCCGGATCTCGGTCCTTGTGATCCCTGTGATGAAGCCTCAAAATAACCCGATTCCGAGTATCTTAAGGCCCTGGAGGTACGTGTCATTTATAAATATCCTTGATACGGTTGGTATAAAAAATAATATGTCTATGGCAATCTTAAAGGGTTTCTTCACAAGAGATAAGTGCCAACTATTGCCTATCCTTAAAAAAAAAAAATTCATTTTAACTCCATCAGTGGTGGCTAAACATTTTGGACTCTACTGGATCCCAATATTAATGAAGAGATGACCATACAAGTTATACTACACCTATGAAAGGAGAGGAAACAATCGTTCAAGTATTCTGTGCTATCAGTAGGCCATAATCTGTGGAAGAACATCCCTGCCACTGAATGAGGCAGGTCACTGCTGTGGCCAGTGACTAGCCAAGTGGCCTTTCCAGCCATTTTCATTTATCTTGTAATGGAACCAGTAGAGACCAGTAGATGCTAGGTAGATATTCAATCAAAATCTGCTGGGATTCGAGACCATATTGTATTTTTTACCATCCTAAGCCACTTGAAATATATTTTTAAAGCCTAAATAATCAAATAAAAACAGTGTGTTTGTGGAGCCCACTGGATGGGGTACTCGGTACCGGACTGGGGTACTGCTGGGGATATCACGGCGGTCTTGGTCCGGACCGTGTCCTGGGTTCCGCAATAAATGGGGGGATATTTACAGGGGAGTTTGTCGTGACGCCACCCATGGGTTGTGGTCAGTGAGGGGACCACCGCTGCTGCAGAACCTCCGGGGATGATGTTTGGCAGCTGGAGATGTAATGGCTTTCCGCGGGTAGAGCTTGATTCCCCTGGGCCAGGGGCGTTGCTAGGGTCAAAAAACATCCGGGGCTCGGGCCCACTGAGCTGCATTTTTCGGAATAAATTTAAATAAGCGGCAGCTGCAAGGGTGGGATTCATATTTTTAACAGGTTCCCGCCTGTCCTTACCACTAGAGGTGGTTGAGGGTCCGGTGGGTCCTTCCTGTGAGCCCTTGTGGCCAGTGTGCCCCTGGCTGGCCCCCTGCACTGCTGCCTGTGCCCCTGTGGCACGTCTGTGGCCACTGGCCCCTATGTCCTGCCCCAGGTGCCCCCTGTTCTTACCTCAATAAGGCAGGTCGGCAGGTGCCCATTTCCTCCTGTGCGCTGTGCCTCTCCCCTGCGTCTGTCTCTTCCCTGTATGATGTCTCTCCCCCATGTGCGCTGTTTTCCCTCTCTGTGCCAGTCTCCCCCTTGTACACTGTCTCTCTCTCTGTCTGTTTCTGGGAGAGATGGCGATAGAGGAAAAAAGAGAGAAACATTAATTTGGTAGAGTCTGGAACCGAAATGAAAACAAAAACACACATTATCCGCAGCAAACAAAAACCGCACAGTTGGCACAACAATTTTTCTCTTGCAGTGACAGCAGAGCCCACTGACAGCAGAACACAGTGACAGCAAAGAACACCGGACAGCAGAGCACAGACAGCAGAGCCCACCGGCGGCAGCAGAGTCCTCCAGTCTACACCTGTGCTCAGTGCAATGCAGCAGCCAGTGCACAGAGCAGGGCTGGTGGGGTGGGATGCAATGCTCTGCAGCCCCTGCCCATCACATGCACACAACTGCAGCAGAATAGCTGAGCACTGGACACAATACATGATCTGCAGAGCAGTGGGCACTAGACATAAACAGCGCAGCCCTGGATACACAGAGCAGCCCCAGGCACACAGAGCAGCCCCGGGCATACAGAGCAGCTCCAGGCACACAGCGCAGCTCCAGGCACACAGCGCAGCCCAGGGCACACAGCGCAGCCCAGGGCACACAGCGCAGCCCCGGGCACACAGAGCAGCTCCAGGCACACAGCGCAGCCCCGGGCACACAGAGCAGCTCCAGGCACACAGCGCAGCCCCGGGCACACAGTGCAGCCCAGGGCACACAGCACAGCTCCAGGCACACAGCGCAGCCCCGGCACACAGCGCAGCCCCGGGCACACAGAGCAGCTCCAGGCACACAGCGCAGCCCCGGGCACACAGCGCAGCCCAGGGCACACAGCGCAGCCATGGGCACACAGCTCAGCCATGGGCACACAGTGCAACTCCAGGAACACAGAGCAGCCCCGAGGTCCCCTCTGCTGTGGGCCCCTGGGCACTGTGTTTTTGTTCCTGACATAGGGACCAGGCTCCCTGTGTGCTGGGGGGGCCAGGCTCCCTATGTGCTGGGGGGGCCAGGCTCCCTGTGCTGGGGGGGCCAGGCTCCCTGTGTTCTGGGGGGGCCAGGCTCCCTGTGTTCTGGGGGGCCAGGCTCCCTGTGTGCTGGGGGGACCCGGCTCCCTGTGTGCTGGGGGGACCGGCTCCCTGTGTGCTGGGGGGGCCAGGCTCCCTGTGTTCTGGGGGGGCCAGGCTCCCTGTGTTCTGGGGGGCCAGGCTCCCTGTGTTCTGGGGGGGCCAGGCTCCCTGTGTTCTGGGGGGGCCAGGCTCCCTGTGTTCTGGGGGGGCCAGGCTCCCTGTGTTCTGGGGGGGCCAGGCTCCCTGTGTTCTGGGGGGGGCCAGGCTCCCTGTGTTCCGGGGGGGGCCAGGCTCCCTGTGTTCTGGGGGGGGCCAGGCTCCCTGTGTTCTGGGGGGGGCCAGGCTCCCTGTGTTCTGGGGGGGCCAGGCTCCCTGTGTTCTGGGGGGCCCGGCTCCCTGTGTGCTGGGGGGACCAGGCTCCCTGTGTTCCGGGGGGCCCGGCTCCCTGTGTGCTGGGGGGACCAGGCTCCCTGTGTTCTGGGGGGCCCGGCTCCCTGTGTGCTGGGGGGGCCAGGCTCCCTGTGTTCTGGGGGGGCCAGGCTCCCTGTGTGCTGGGGGGGCCAGGCTCCCTGTGTTCTGGGGGGACCAGGCTCCCTGTGTTCCGGGGGGCCCGGCTCCCTGTGTGCTGGGGGGACCAGGCTCCCTGTGTTCTGGGGGGCCCGGCTCCCTGTGTGCTGGGGGGGCCAGGCTCCCTGTGTTCTGGGGGGGCCAGGCTCCCTGTGTTCTGAAGGGCCCGGCTCCCTGTGTGCTGGGGGGACCAGGCTCCCTGTGTTCCGGGGGACCCTCTCTCCTCTCACTCCTAACCTGCATGCAGCTATTATGTGGCAGACGCGATCATCACTGAGCTGCTGGAGGAGAACTACAGGTCATAGACTTCAGCTGCAGGCTCAGTGCAGAAGGGCATGTGATTCACATGCCCATCTGCACTGAGCCTGGTCCTGACATCTATGATCTGTGGTCCTCCAGCAGCTCAGAGCGTCTGCCACATAGCTGAACACAGTGACAGGTTAGGAGTGAGAGGAGAGGGCGGGGGCCGTAGCAGCACACAGGGGGGCTCCCGGGGGCCAACTATCAGGGGCACATTAACAGCGCCCACTGTCCCACAGCCATCGGAGGATGCAGGGCAGGAGACGCTGTCCTGCAGGCTGCAGCAGATCACCTCCGGGCCCCCCAGACAGCTGACGCCGGCGAGATTCGGGGCTCTATGCTTAAGAATCGGGGCTGCAGCCCCGATTCTTAATGCATAGCGACGTCCCTGCCCTGGGCAGTGGTAGTAATAGTCTATAGATAGTGCTATGGATGTTGCAGGATAAGGGTAGTAGTAGCGATGATGACAGTTGGTCAGGGAGAGTAGTACTTGAGTGCAAGGATCACACAGACTCATGATTTTGTAGTTTTCCAAGGCTTTACTGCAGATGATATTTGACAGAGTTCTGTCCACGGAGTCTGTACCGGGGCCAGGTTGCTCCCACCCTGTCCGGGTCCTCAGCTTCCCACTGCTGCGCTGTGTGTGTGGCCCTGCTGCCGCTTCAGCTAGGCTGCTGGCCTGTCTCTCCTCACAGGTACCCCCTTTGCTAGGCAACTTGAGTCTTTCCTCTGTATTTCTGACTCCGCCGTGTTGCTTCACTGAGGTACAGTTTTGATATATAACCTCCACTAGTCCGGTGTTTACTGTGCTGCGTGTGTCAGTCACAGTTTCGGTTCTGGTATCCGGTCTGTGCGCTCCTCCGGGGCGAGTTATGAGGTAACTCAGTCTCCCAGATGTGTACTCCTGTTTCTCTTACTCCTTCCCTCAGACCCCGGCTAGGCCTGGAAGTGGGTAGCAGGCTGTGGAGAGGCCTAAGGCAGCCCCTTTATACCACCAGTCTTTCTTCTTTAGTCCTCCCAGGAACTGAACTAACTCCAACTCCAACTGACTTTCACTGCCACTGTGAGATAAACAACATTAGCTCCTCCCCCTCTTGCAGGTGCCACTTAAGCTCCACCCACCACTCTGCTCTTCCCCACTTCCTCTTGACACCAGAATATATATAAGGGAGCTGCTTGAGCTCCCCCTTCTGGCCTAGAGGTGCTAGTGCAGTGTCCAGTGTTGTGTGGGGAGTTAACCCTTTGCGATGTTACTGTAGCACATTAACCCCTGGGGTGCCACATTCCCCCTTAGTTAAGAACAGTACTCCAGGACTGTGGAAAAACAAACAAACAGTTAATAATACAATTAATATTTACAGAGTCTTAAAAATGAAAAAATACAAAAATCACTAAAATTCAAAAGAGTCCAAAAAGTTCAAAATAGCAGTCTTTCCGGGGGTTTAGCCTATTGCCTCCGGGTTGATAGATATTTACAAGTCTTTACCACAACCAGTTCTGTGGTATGTATGGTCCATAAATAAATAATAAAAGTTCAGAGTTCAAGAATATGTAACAAGTTCATACAGGACAGTCTCTATAGGTACTGGGCTTTTAACGTAGCAAACTATTAATACCTACGGGTGTCTCTGGCTACAAGTGCAGTAGGCCTCTAGGCCCTCGGGTCACCGCATAAGAGACCAAGTTCCAACTCTCCGTGGCTGCCACCTACACCAGGCTACTCTCACCCTGTCTATACACTTTACACAGTAACGAGTTCAATTAAACTTTACAACAAACATATTTACATTTCACATTTAATTTTACTTTTCAATCTCTGTACCTAGCCGGTAACTGACCCTTGGTACTACACTGTGATCTGCGTAATGCTGTTGTACTGGGTGTACTTAGCATAATGGTGTGGGTGGACGTGTTCCTATTTAAAGTATCTGCTACTACTGAGGATGGCGATCTGACAGTAGGACTGGCAAGCTCACTTGGACCAGGAATTTGTTCTTCCTCTTCAGGTTCTACTTCCAGTTCGTCAGGTCTTGGGACTCCTGGTTGTACGGGTTCCGGTGATGATGCAGCCATTGGTGGGAAAGCAATCATTGGTACTACAACTGCTCCGTAGTAATTTGGCCATGCTTTGGGGAAATCTCCTAGAGCTGTATGGAAAACGTCATCTTCTTCTTTTTTGAGAGGTTGGACCTGTACGGGTACGGTTACTTCTGGTGTCTTCAAGGTTTCAGGACACGGTTTCAGATGGTCTCTTGACACAACTGCTGAAGTTCTTCCTTCGTCTTTGCTAATTAGACACATTTTAGCATTGTTTAAATTGGATGGTAAGACTGTACAGTCATGGCCAAAAGTATTGACACCCCTGCAATTCTGTCAGATAATACTCAGTTTCTTCCTGAAAATGATTGCAATCACAAATTCTTTGGTATTATTATCTTCATTTAATTTGTCGTCAATGAAAAAACGCAAAAAGAATTGTCCTAAAGCCAAATTGGATATAATTCTACACCAAACATAAAAAAGGGGGTGGACAAAAGTATTGGCACCCTTAGAAAAATCATGTGATGCTTCTCTAATTTGTGTAATTAACAGCACCTGTAACTTACCTGTGGCACCTAACAGGTGTTGGCAATAACTAAATCACACTTGCAGCCAGTTGACATGGATTAAAGTTGACTCAACCTCTGTCCTGTGTCCTTGTGTGTACCACATTGAGCATGGAGAAAAGAAAGAAGACCAAAGAACTGTCTGAAGACTTGAGAAACCAAATTGTGAGGAAACATGAGCAATCTCAAGGCTACAAGTCCATCTCCAAAGACCTTAATGTTCCTGTGTCTACCGTGCGCAGTGTCATCAAGAAGTTTAAAACCCATGGCACTGTGGCTAACCTCCCTAGATGTGGATGGAAAAGAAAAATTGACAAGAGATTTCAACACAAGATTGTGCGGATGGTGGATAAAGAACTTCGACTAACATCCAAACAAGTTCAAGCTGCCGTGCTGTCCGAGGGTACAACATTGTCAACCCGTACTATCCGTCGGCGTCTGAATGAAAAGGGACTGTATGGTAGGATACCCAGAAAGACCCCACTTCTTACCCCGAGACATAAAAAAGCCAGGCTGGAGTTTGCCAAAACTTTCCAGAGAAAGCCTAAAACGTTTTGGAAGAATGTTCTCTGGTCAGATGAGACAAAAGTAGAGCTTTTTGGGCAAAGGCATCAACATAGAGTTTACAGGAGAAAAGAAGAGGCACTCAAGGAAAAGAACACGGTCCCTACAGTCAAACATGGCGGAGGTTCCCTGATGTTTTGGGGTTGCTTTGCTGCCTCTGGCACTGGACTGCTTGACCGTGTGCATGGCATTATGAAGTCTGAAGACTACCAACAAATTTGGCAGCATAATGTAGGGTCCAGTGTGAGAAAGCTGGGTCTCCCTCAGAGGTCATGGGTCTTCCGGCAGGACAATGACCCAAAACACACTTCAAAAAGCACTAGAAAATGGTTTGAGAGAAAGCACTGAAGACTTCTAAGGTGGCCAGCAATGAGTCCAGACCTGAATCCCATAGAACACCTGTGGAGAGATCTAAAAATGGCAGTTTGGAGAAGGCTTCCTTCAAATATCAGGGACCTGGAGCAGTTTGCCAAAGAAGAATGGTCTAAAATTCCAGCAGAGCATTGTAAGAAACTCATTGATGGTTACTGGAAGCAGTTGATCGCAGTTATTTTAGCTAAAGGTTGTGCAACCAAGTATTAGGCTGAGGGTGCCAATACTTTTGCCCGGCCCATTTTTGGAGTTTTGTGTGAAATGATCAATGTTTTGCTTTTTGCTTCATTCTCTTTTGTGTTTTTTCATTGAAGACAAATTAAATGAAGATAATAATACCAAAGAATTTGTGATTGCAATCATTTTCAGGAAGAAACTGAGTATTATCTGACAGACTTGCAGGGGTTTCAATACTTTTGGCCATGACTGTATATGGGGTGGTTTCCCACTGGTTATCCAATTTGTTGGTGCATCTCATTCTCTTGAGAACTTGCTCACCGGGTTGTAACGGAGTTGCTTGAGCACGTTGGTTAAAGGTTCTCTCTTGTCTTGCTCTAGCTTGCTGAAGATTTTTCTCTACGCACTCCTGTACTTGACGATACTGCTGTTGACGTAGGGTATCCCAATTGGATTCTTCCACTTCTGCGTCAGGTTTCAGAATTCCCATATCTAAATCAATTGGTAGCTTACCGGGTCTTGCTCGCATAAGGTAGGCTGGGGTGCAGTTTGTAGAACTCATCGGGACTTGGTTATACAGGTCTACCAGATCGGGTAATTTCTCTGGCCATTGATTTCTTTCTGACTCTGGTAATGTTTTCAACAGGTCAATTACAATATGGTTCATCTTGTCGCATAAACCATTGGTTTGGGGATGGTACACTGTCGTGCAGATCTTCTTACAGTCGTACATGTTGCAGAACTCCTGGAAAATCTCTGATTCAAAGACTGGACCTTGATCTTCAGGTCTACAGAGATGTGTCTGAAACGCTCTTGCAGCCATCTTCGCTGTAAGGTCCTTGACGGGTACCACCACTATGAAGCGTGAGTAATAGTCCACGATGGTTAAGGCATAGACATAGCCTGACCGGCTTGGTGACAACTTGATGTGGTCTAACGCAACTAACTCAAGTGGTTGCTTGGTTACTATGGACTGGAGTGGGGCTCTCTGTTGGTCTTTTCTTCTGAGGTTGCATGGGCCACATTTTCTACACCAATCTTCAATTGATTTCGTCATGCCAACCCAGTAGAATCTCTCTCTTAGGAGCACTTCCAACTTCTTCCATCCAAAATGACCTGCACCATTGTGGTAGGCTTCTAAGACCATTTTGACGTCTCTCTTGGGTACAATTATCTGCCAGACCAACTCATGTGTTTTAGGGTTGGTATGCCTTCTGCAGAGCTTCCCTTGACACAAGAACAACTTGCCTCTTTCCTTCCAGAGTTATTGGGTCTCAGCTGGGGCATTCTGGTTAGGGTACCCACCTTTTTGTGTAAGCAGTTCTTTCACTAGCTTCACAGCCGGGTCGCTATCCTGTGTGTCAGCCCATCCATGGTGTGCTAACGGGTTGAGACTTGCCAGCTGTTCTCTTTGGTAGATGTCGGGTTGATACTTTTCTACCTTAGAACCGTGAAAGGCCAGTAGCTCAATTTCTTCCAGCTCCTTCGGTTCCTCTTCCACGTCTTTCAGGTGTGGCATCCGGGATAAGGCATCTGCATTCCCGTTCTTGCGGCCTGCCCTATATTTGATGACAAAATTGTAGTTAGTCAGCTGGTCTATCCATCGCTGCTCCAACGCACCTAATTTTGCTGAGTCCAGGTGAGTCAACAGGTTGTTATCTGTATAGATGGTCAATTCTGCAGCTGCCAGGTAATGCTTTAAACGTTCTGTTACAGCCCAAACTACTGCCAGTAGTTCCAACTTGAAGGAGCTGTAATTCTCGGGGTTTCTTTCCGTAGGCCGGAGTTTCCTGCTTGCAAAAGCAATAACTCTCTCTTTGCCTCCTTGCTTCTGTGACAGTACTGCTCCCAGTCCCACGGTGCTGACATCCGTGTACAGAATGAAGGATTGATGGTAATCCGGGTATGCCAGGATCTCTTCTCCTGTTAACGCTTACTTTAACTTTTTGAAGGACTCTTCCCTCTCTTCACTCCACTGGAAAGGAGGATTACAGGTTGAAGACCTTTTTGACTGTCCTACCAGGATGTCTTGCAGGGGAGCTGCTAACTTCGTGAATCCTCTGATAAATCTTCTATAATAGCCTACCAGGCCCAGGAATTGCCTCACTTCTTTCACATTAGTAGGTCTTGGCCAATCCCTTATCACGGTGACTTTATCAGGATCCGGTGCTACTCCCTCTGAACTCACGACGTGTCCCAGATACTGTACCTTTGGCTTAAGAAGGTGGCACTTGGATGGCTTGATTTTCATGCCGTATCCGGATAAGGCCTCTAACACTTCCGCCAGGTCTTGTAGATGTTGCTCATACGTCTTGGAGTAGACTATGACGTCATCTAGGTACAGGAGGACAGTTTCAAAGTCCTTATGTCCTAGGCAGCTCTCCATCAGGCATTGGAAGATACCGAGTGCGTTGCAGAGTCCAAACGGCATACAATTGAACTCACAGAGGCCCATCGGCGTAGTAAACGCTGTCTTCTCCTTGTCTGCTACTTCCCGCTGTGTATTTGTGCATTGTCAGTTAATTGTCCTATAATCATTCCAACACGCTGGGCTTCAGTTAAGGGGTACATCACATAGTAAGCTTGTATCTTAGTAATAAAGTCATTAAGGGTATTAGGCTCACCGGAGTATTGGGGCAGCTACATTGCTCTCGGAGTATATGGCATCAGGAGTGGCATGATAGGTGCTGCTCCTTACGCCACTGCACCACCGAGTGCTCCTCCATTATCCGGTGCTGGATTTTCGCCGGCTGCTCCACCGCTGCCTGGCGCCGCTGGATCTCCTTGGTGCGACATCCTGTGCCCCCTTAGTTAAGGTCCGCACTCCTTTCTTCCGCTTCCGTACGGATGTCTAACAAAGGTTCCACTGTGCACCAGGGATTCTCTGCCATAGGCTCCCATTGTCCGGCATCGCCGCTGGGGTTTCCAGACACCCCGGCGGCGATGGCGCCTGACAGATCGCCGGCGCGGGGCTGGAGGTGTCGCCCCGTCTAAACAGGGAACGGCGACGCTGGCTGGGCGCCAAAGACGTGCGCGCTCCCTCCAGTCGCCGACGACATCCCCAGCCCCGTCGCCTGGTGTGACGGGGCCTTTAGAGCACAGACATCCCCTCTCCAGAGCATGATAATTTATGTTTTATTACTTTACTACAATAATAATCAGGTAAAAGTTTCAGAGGGAAATGTTTTTATGCTGATGTATTCAAAAGGCCAGAACTTTTTTTGTTTTTTTGTTTTTTGTCAGTGTAGCTGTAAAAAGGCTTGTTTTTTGAGGAACAATTTTGAACTATGGTGCATTCCGGCGAAAAAGGAAATCTGATGCCGAAAAATGATTTCCTATATTTTTGAAAAATTTTAAGTCACACATTACTAACACATTGAACTGTCTGAAAATGTGCAGTTGGGAGCTCTGAATCATATGACCAGACAGCCATCTTGGATTTTGTGATCACAAGTGTATGGATGCTTGGGAGTGAAGAAATATGCTCTATTTTTAGGTGCCATCAGTACAAAACGTGCAAGTGAAATTTAGTGAAATATATAGATGTGAAAAAGTAGAATTCTCTTCTTAACTTTAGTGCGCTTATAAGCCACAAAAAATTGTGCTTAGAGAATTGTGCAATTATCAAAATTATGTTACCTGTTACAATTTCTATACTTTTTTTAATGTTACAACAGCACAGTCTGAGATCTCATAAATACAGTCACAGAAGGTCTGATTATCTGCTTTCTGTACATATTCGTCATCTAGAAGTTTTGTTTACTTTAAGCTGTGCTACAGAAAAGGACCTAACTGATGCAACAGAGCGATGTAACAGATGTAATATTACAATTGGTGCATTCGTTACAAGCATATTTTTTTTTACATTTACTGTGCAGCCCGAAATACATATAAAAAAGAAAACACAAGAAACTTGAATACCTGTAAAATCTCTTTGACGATTTGACACGGGATTGAAAAATGTGCCGCAATCCAATAAATGTAATGTTCTTGAGTCCGCATTTTACTGAGACCATGCACACTATCCATATTTCCATACTAGCTCATATATAAATGTGTTATAAATGTATGTCAATCACTTCTAACATGGATGCTCAATTACACCTAGTAAGGGCCCAGTTTACGGTGTAGGCGGGATTATCAAGAGAGCCATTTGGAGGTGCAGAGTACTATAGTAGTAAACTCATCAACAAGTCTTACATTGTTGTTTGTTCCACATCTCATACAATCACTGTGGTTTACGTGTCCAAAGAAACAGTGGACGAAGAAAGAAAAAGAAGTAAAGATCTTCTATGAACAAGCAGAAGTTTTGCTGCCATAACACAACTCTATGACAAGCAATATTTTAAAATGAGTGGAGATTGTCTTGAAATGTGTGACAATATTCCTATCAAATATAACCTGTAATAGATGGTGGAAGCAGTCTGTGGAGCGCCGCTACAGCTTGTGCACACAACAGCCAATCACTAACCAAGCGTGGCTTGGTTAGTGGTTGGCTGTTGTGTGCACAAGCTGTAGCGGCGCTCCACAGACCGCTTCCACCATCTATTACATGTTCTTTCCCTTACAAGGGACCAGCGGCAGGAGCAGCTTTGGGAAGTAAAGCAAATGGTGAAGAGGACCTAGCGTTAACCAGCAACCGAGTGAGCACTTGAAGACCTGCGGTGATGCATTTCCGGCCCCGGTTGCATGATCACACCCGGAACACACAGAGAGGCCAGCAGCACGGAAGCAGAAGCTCAGTGACAGGAGCCCAGCGGAAGAGCTGCTCCCCTCGCCAACACTTAAACTGGCATTGTGTAGAGTTGCACAACCTCAGTAGGTGAGTGGATACTGACACTTATAGTAAGCACATGTTATTAGGTTCTCACACCTTGCGCCCTTATTTCAATTTTTGTTGCGTATCAAATATAACCGGCCCTTTATCAAAATCCCATAAAAAAGAAGACATCATGAGGTTCTGCATTAGTTTTTGTTGCTTCTGTGAAGAAAGGGGATTTTGTTGTTTGGTATGATGCACAGGAACATTATGGTATTGTAGCTGGCATATCTGATCATGGAGAATTAATGGTCAATGCCATGCAGAAGAGAAGAAATGGATGAATCTGGCTTCACACAAAGGATGAAATGTGGTAACCTAAAACAGATGTCATCTACAACTTGGACCCTCCAGTGCCTACTAAAAATAAAGATGTGTTTATCTATCAGTAATCCCACCATCTTGACATATGATGGCCTTCACATATACAGATAAATCAAAGGTTATGTCAGTTACGTTAACTTTGTTACATCCGTTACATGGATATGTAATTTTTATTTTTGTTAATGCAGTGAAGATACACCTTTACATAAACAGCTTCTATTTTGTTGGCATACTTGGGAATACCATTTAGATACACAAGAACTTGTGGATTTATTACATAGGAGAAATCATGCTTCCATTTCATGTTGCATCCGTTACACAGTGTTTACTATTAAATATTTTAGTTACTCAATAAAGACATATTGATATCCTTCCATATAAACATTACCCATATGTCTGCTGTATTTAGCAATACATTTGTAAGTTTCACCAACAAAACACTGAAAGTGTCATGCAAAGGTTACACCTTTTATGTTGGAATTCACCATATAATGGGATCACAAAAAAAATATTGATTACATGTTAATATTTTGTCTAGAGAGTGGAAATATGGGGTAAAAATCATTTCCTATCTCCTATTCTAAAGCACCCATAAGAGGAGAGGGGGATGTGTGTGCACCTATGTGTTACCTCTCCCTTCTACATTAAATGCTTTGACTACTAAATGGCCGCGGCAAATTATACATTGCTCTGGAATTTTATGTGCAAAATAATATATAATGATAAATGTGAGAAGTAAACGAAGAATGGAATTAAGAGTAATATGTAATGTGAGTTACCGTATCTCCTTATTAAGACATATGTTACTTTTACAACATAGCAGTTCTTGTAAATCCTCTAGAGGATTAGAAACCATATAGTCACAGCCATGAGAAATATATGACATATTCTAAATTCCATCTAAGTGCCCTTCGTCCTACCTAAGCAGACTCACTTTTTCCACCTGTCACAAGAGGTGTGTAAGTGTAATTCTGAATCACAGGTTCAGAGTTCGGCAGAATGACAAGTAGATTTATATAACATCAAGGAAACAAGTTTATAACTATACTATACAAGGTTCAATATTTGAAGTCATTTGTACAGTAATTCTATGTCTCCTAAGCAGGAAACAGCTGAAAGTTACAATGATCAATTGTTCATTTTTTAATAATAAACAATATCTAAAACTTTTTAGTAAGTTGAATAAATTTTTAGTATAGTCAATCCTGTTACTAAAATAGTCTGAACCCTAGCATCACACATTTTAAGATCAGTATTCACCCCATATAGTGTTTATAATAGGCACATATACGGTAGAGCTGCCTATTTTACACCATTGTAATGAAAATAGAAGTTGTCTCCCATTATGATATAGTTGAGGTTGTGGGATCACAATGTATATTGGTCACATGTATGTCAAAATGACTCCTTTAAGGGCTATATCACCGGTGTAATTATATCATAGTATCACTCTCACTGTGAAGATAGAACACATACTATAAATGACCTTAATATTTTACTACATTTGTAACGCGCACAAAAGACATTAGTAATATGACAGATTCTTACTACTGAAGCATTTGTAATGTGCCTTTGAAGGTTGTAATAGAAACACAATGCAGGCATCCAATTACACAACCGTGATAAAGTTGAGTACCGGTGGGACGTCACTACTAGAGCACGAGGGGAGGGACAATAATGATCTTGATGTGAACACTTTAAAAGGTTGCAAAAAAAGAAAAAGCTTTAAAATAAAGATGATAACTTTATTTAATACCAAAAAACAAGGATTCAATATTAAATGGAACTTAACACCTGATTCACACTGCTGTCACTCAACTGCAGTGGAGCAGTAAAGGATCTGTAAAGTATACTGTATATTCTCGGAAACACCAGTTCTTTTTCAGCAAAAATATAGCTGGCTGAAATTTTATGATGACTCCATCAACTATGCAACAGGTTCCCTTTAGTGTTGGCTTTCTTTACTCATTATCAGAGCTATATTTATATACTTTCCCCTGTGATACATGTCCTATCATTTCTAGGCTAGCCCTCCTCCTTCTAGGGTATTAAAAACAAGTCTGAATTAATTATTCTGTTTCCCCTATTTCTTCCATCCAGGCCCTTTTATCCAACTACAGCTTACTTCATAGTCCCTTTAAAATAAACCTAGTCTAGTGTCAAGAACAGTACTGCAATCTAGGGGGCTGGTATAGACAACACAAGAATATCATTGTGCAGGTCTGAGCCACTGAGTTGTATAAGAAGCTCTCCTTTACAATATTGCAATCATCATATTATATAGCACGGTGTTTTTAATTGCTAATTTTTCCTTTCTACCCAGTAAATTCTTCTCTTTTCTCAGCCCTATACAGAAATAGGAAGTGTCTTATTCATGCATGATTTATTCCTGTCTTCAACTCCTAACCAAGATGCTCCTCTCCTCCCCCCTGCCATTTACTTTTGCAGTAACTCATGACAAATGCAGGAAAAATTGACCTCCTGTCTCTACATACAGTTTAGAAGGATTCAGCTAGTCAGTGTTTAATCACGTGATGTATTAGTAGAAAACATAAAACTTAATTTGGTAGAAAGGCAAAATGAGCATTTGTACAGGCACTGTGCCTGGCACTTTTGAATTTGTTCAAGCAAATGAAGTATTTCTCACAGAAAATTATTGCAATTACTTTTTGTTATACACATTTATTTCCTTTGTGTAGAACAAGGTCAATGGTGATACTTTAGGCTAAGACTAGAAGCACACAGTGCTATATAATATAATGACTGCAATATATTGAGAGGATAAAAAATTTGATGGGAGTGCTTCTTTAATATAGTATGTGGCGCATGGCAGTGGCGGACCGTGACCCTGGAGGGCCCTGGTGCACCAGCAGCTGGTGAGGAGAGGGGGGAGAAGGTGCTAGTGAGCGTTGGTGAGGAGCGGGGGGCGGTTGATAGCGAACGTCGGAGAGGAGCGGGGGGGATTGTGGGTGCGCTATTGGCAGTCGGCGAGGATCGGGGAGGGGGGTTTGCTGTGGGTGATGCAGCTCCTACCTGCTGCGCCGAGCCGCGCTTTGAAGTCCTGGGAGCTGGGGCGGCAGAGGAGAGGAGGGGCTGGATCAGCCAGGGGAAGCAGGAAGCTTCCCTCAGTTACCCTCCTCTCCTCTGACACAGGGTCACGGGGGTCGGCTGGAGGCCCCCCTGCCGGCTTGATGGGCCCCCTATCCGGTCGAAGCCCTGGTGCAGCTGAGCCAGCTGCACCACGGTAGGTCCGCCCCTGACACATGGGGTTATTAAGCAGGGATGTGATATCTTGATTCAGTGATACTTTACTCTGAAAAATTGAGAGCATTCTGCCCCTTACTATGTTTTGTCAGTGTAAATAAAAAAGTACAGTATCACACACAGTATGCATTTCTTCACATTCACTGACATCAAACATAGATCTGAAAATGGTGAGGATTTGAAACATAAAGTATAATGATATTTTTCCTTATGTTTTGAATCCATATCAAGTTGTAGAATCTTTTTAGGCTCTATGAGGTGCAACTCATTAACCATTTCATGATGTTTATGTACATTATAGGTTGCTTCCCACTCTTTGATCTATCATCCCCTGCACATCTCAGCTGATATCATCAGCTGAGATGTGTATCTAAAGGTACCGTCACACGGGAAGATATCGTGAACAATATCGCTCAAAAGTCACGGGTTTGGAGTCATTCAAGCAACATCGTTAGAACGTCATTGCGTGTAACACCGAGATATGACTACGATAAATCGTTGGATCGTTGAGCGCAGATTTGAGAACATGATCTCAAATCAGACGATCCACGATCAGCCAACCTGCTGCATAGCTCTGTGTGACACCGCGATAACGATGTCGTTCATGACTTCGCCGATTCACATCACTAAGCAAGTATCGTTCGCTGGGTTGTACGAACGATACCTGCTCGCTGGATCGCTGGTGCTTCGTGCACGATATCTAGGCGTGTGACATCTCCCCAACGATCTCTAAATGATATCCTAATGACCGAGATCGTTACTGAGAACGTTTCAACATTGAAGCGTGTAACGGTACCTTAACAGCACCAATCAGATCCGTGATCTGATCGGCGCTGTTAACCTTTTATCCCATGTTGTAGAGGTTAGAGCCTGACTGATTAATTTAGTGTGTGGACAGGAGTCTTTTATACAGGTGACAATTCAAAGCCCCATCACATATAGCGAGATCGCTAGCAAGAGGTTTTGTGACGCAACAGAGACCTCGCCAGCGACCTTGCTATGTTTGACATGTAGCAGCGACTGGGCCCCCACTGTGCCTTCGCCGATTGTTTCGGAATGGCCTGGATCATTTTTTGATCATCAGGTTCCTGCTGGGCAGCATGTTTGACGCCTTAACAATGACCTTATTGGCGACTCAGAACTCAGCCTCGTAGGTCTGAGTCGTCAGACTAGCTGCTTTGTGACAGGGTCCCAACGACCTCCAAGGTCGTTATACAGGTTGCCGTATTGTTGCTGCGTCGTTGAGTAGATCTGACTGTTTGACATCTCACCAGCGACCACATAGCGACGTTCCAGCGATCCTTACCAGGTCGTATCATTGTCGGGATCACTGGAACGTTGCCAAGTGGACCCTAAGACAGCTGTCTTTAATGCAGTTATTGAGTTGATTAGGCGCTTCTAACTGGTCTGTAGGTGCCAGAATTCTAATAGATGGTAGGGGATCAAATACTTATTTCCACTGCATAATGCAAATTAATTTGTATAATTTAGACAATGTGATTTTCTGGATTTTATTTTTGATATTCTATCTCTCACTTTTAAATATAACCTACTGTTAAATTTATAGACTGTTCATGTCTTTGTCACTTACAAAATCAGCAAGGGATCAAATACTTATCTTCCCAATCCCATCACCAAAACAGTTGTCTGTAGCACATATTTCCCTGTAAAAGGAGATATTGTGATAACATTATGGAAACTGTCAGGACCCTATAATTGTTGAAGATGAAGGTGCTGCTGAGCTGTTTTAGCACTGTATCCCTTTGTTTTTTCTCGGCACAGTGGTGCTCATGGATGCCCCAGCTGTGCAGGAAACTATAGCACAGATTTTTTCATTTCAGACTACAAGCTCAGCTGTTTTTCTGTCTTTATACCCAGCATTAGCAAAAGCTTTTCGTATAGATACGTACAGCAAACAAGGACCTCTGTAGATAGGTAAACCAAAGTGACATATGGCTCCAGAAAGAATATCATCATTTGTAATTCAGTCCAGCTGAGCTCACATGGAGGTGCTGTTAATTGCCATAGGCCTGTTTGCCCAGTCTCAGACTGTAGCCCTCCTCTTAGCTGACTAGAACTGAGGTCATGTTTAGTTAGTGCGAACCTGACTGCAGTCACATAGGCACTTTCCCCAGAAGGAAAAAGAATAATCCCTGCTGACCACAGGCTGCCAGCTGAACATCTGCACTTGTTGGCGATGTCTATCTGAACTGTAGTGCTCTTATTTTTATGACAGCTTAGTCATATTTACCCTGGGTTAGAAGGAAAATATATTATGCCTCTTCATCGCTAGCATCTTTCTAAACTAAAACAAAAGTCTCTTTCTAGATTTTATTCATCTTGAAACTGTAAACTCATTCAGTCCTCCTGCACGTCTGAGGTGGACAGGTTACTGCCCTCTCCTCCTTGTGTTCTGATGAACCACTTGACTCATCTGATGAGTAGAAACTCTGCAGGCACATAATATTGGCCTAACAGAATAGAGATCACCCTCTTAAAATCTGACTTGTCCAATTTTAACCCTTAGTGACGAAGAAATTTGTCATTTTTCATTTTCGTTTTTTCGCTCCTCGGCGAGCCATAACTTTTTTATTTTTCCGTCAATATAGACATATGACGGCTTGTTTTTTGTGGGATGAGTTGTACTTTCAGATGCAATAATTTGTTTTACCATATAATGTACAGGGAAATTGCAACAAAATTCCAAGTGCAGTGAAATTGCAAAAAAGTGCAATTACACGTTTGTTTTTTGGGTTTTGTAGTCGCCGTGTTCACTATATGGTAAAACCGACGTGACCATGTGATGCCTCAGGTCAGTATGAGTTTGTAGATACCAAACATGTATACCTTTATTGGTATCTAGGTGGTGGAAAAAAATTCAAAAGCATGAAAAAAAAAAACATTGCACTTTTTGCGCCATGTTCTGCGACCCGTAGCGTCCTCATTTTTCGGGATCTGGGGCTGGGTGACGGCTTATTTTTTGCGTCTCGAGCTGACGTTTTTAATGATACCATACTTGGGTGGATGCGCTGTTTTGATCGCCCGTTATTGCATTTTTTAGCATTGTTGCAGCGACCAAAAAAACGTAATTTTGGCGTTTGAACCATTTTTTACGCTACGCAGTTTACGGCTCTCATTATTTGATTATTTATATTGATAGATTGGGCGATTCTGAATGCGGCGATACCAAATATGTGTATTTTATTTAATTTTTTAATACTTTTATTGTGGATGGGAGAAAAGGGGGTGATTTGAACTTTTATGTTTTTTGGGGGTTTTTCAACTTTGTAAAAACTTTATTTGCTTATTGATTCTTACTTTTACACTGTCCCATAGAGAGGCATGCAGATGCACAGTCCGATCACTTCTGACACATACAGAGGAGCTGCAGCTCCTCTGTATGTGTCAGAATCGCGGACCTGTTGTGGTTGGCAGCCCCTGCCAACCACAAGCAGGAAATGCTCCATGACAGGTTCCAGGGTCAAGCCAGGACCCTGGCCTGTCACATCAGCACGGGAGATCCCGCGATACTATCGCGAGATCTCCCCTGGAGCCCGGTAAGCGCGCGCTGCCGGCTCCGGCTCCCTTAGATCCCGCTCTCAGAGATTGAGGGCAGGATCTAAGGGGTTAACATCACCGATCGGATGGCGGGACCGATCGGTGCTGTTAGACCGACATCTCAGCTAGTGAGATCAGCTGAGATGTCGGAGGTTTGAAGTGAGCTCCACGCTGGAGCTCACTTCAAACACGGGGGTAATGACAGCCGACGTCTAGAGACGTACGGCTGTCGTTAAGAGGTTAAGACTTTTGCGCACACAGCTGAAACTACCATAGCTCATCTACTCAGAATATTGTGATATTTAAAGGGAACCAGAAAAAAAGATAATGGCTGATCAATGCTTTAGGATACCGCAATATTATTAGTCACTGTTTTCGTCTATGTGTCTTTCATGTTTGTTACATAGTAAGGGACATATGAGTTATGAGTTTTTTTTAATATATACCCTGTAAGCATGGTTAGAGGCAACCGATCCATCACATGAAGTGTTAGTATATTTTTAATCTAGGATATTTGCTATATTTTTTTTATTTTCGATTGGGGATATAGTAATACAGTAGTTTTCTAAATTATAGCAATACACTGTTTTTGGTATAAATTATATTACCATGTCAAACCTTTTACCAGTTGGTGCAGTAGATTCTTAGAAAACCAATAGACTCTGCATTCATGATCTGCATGTTTTTGAGTCTGTGTAGCAGAATAATTAAATGAAAGGGAGTGTGTTCAAAATAATAACAGTGTGGAGTTCAATTAGTGAGGTAAATCACTAATGAAGTAACAGGTGTGAATCAGGTGTCCCTTATTTAAGGGTAAAGTCAGTATATGTTATACAGTACATGCATTTCTCCTTGAAAGCCTGAGAAATATGGGTCGTTCGAGACATTGTTCAGAGGAACATCGTACTTTGGTTAAAAAGTTGATCGGAGAGAGTAAAACTTATAATGAAGTGCGGATAATGATAGGCTGTTAAGGTAAGATGATCTCCAATACTAGGAAATGGAAAGCCAGAGGAACATGGAAGAAAACAGAAGACTACCATTCGAATTAATCAAAGAATAGCCAGAATGGTAAAGGCTCAGCCAATGATGTTCCAGGATGATCAAAGACAGATCAAGTTACCTGTGAGTACTGTGAGGGTACCTTTACACGCGGCAACATTTCTAGCTTTTCCACAGGTAACTTACTGGCTGCAGTGAAATCATGGAGACATTATTCCATTTGTACACAGCAACAAGATAGAACCATGTCTCCATGATTTCACTGCAGCCAGTAAGTTACCTGTGGATAAGCTAGAAATGTTGCCGCGTGTAAAGGTACCATGACAGTTAGAAGGTACCTCTATGAAGCTAATATATTAGCAAGAAGTCCCTGCAAAGTCCCACTATTAAGATATTTACTAAAGTGGATATAATTTGCCAAATTCAATCAACTGGCCTAAAGAGAAATGGAGAAATATTTTGTGAACTGAAAAAAGTAAAATTGTTCTTTTGGGTCCAAGGGCCGCAGTTTGTCAGATGACCCCAAAACTCTGAATTCAAGCCACAATACACTCTCAAGACAGTGAAGCATGGTAGAGCAAGCACCATGATATGGGCATGTTTCACTTACTATGGTGCCAAGCCTATTTATCGCATACCAGGGATCATGGACCTGTTTGCATACATCAAAATACTTGAAGAATTTATGTTGCCTTATGCTGAAGAGGAAATGTTTCAACAAGACAATGACCCTAAACACACCAGTAAATGAGCAAAATCTTGGTTCCAGTCCAACAACATTGAGGGTATGGAGTGTCCAGCTCAATATCCGGACCTTAATCCGATAGAACACTTGTGAGGTGACATAAAAAATGCTGTTTCTGAGGCAAAGCCAACAAATGCAAATGAATTATGGTATGTAGTCAAAGCATCCAGGCTGGAATAACAGTTGACAGGTGCCAATAGTTGGTTGACTCTATGCAATCTAGAAGTGAAAAAGTTCACAGGGTGTCACCAAGTAGCAGCAGCAGGGCATGTGTATACAGGAAACGAAAGATGAGATTTGTCATGTTTTGCAGGATAGAGCTGTATATATAGAAGAGATAAAAGAAGTGGTGTACTGTAGGATGAGGCTCTATATAAAGAAGGTTGGGAGGAGTTATGTACTGCAGGTGGGGGCTGTATCTAGAGGGCTGAGAGGAGCAATGTACTGCAGGGTGGGACAGTATAAAGAGGGAAATGAGAGCAGTGATGTTCTGCAGGATGGGGCTGTATAAAGAGGGGCTAAAAAGGATGATGTACTGACAGAGAGACTGAGCAGAGTGATATTCTGTAGGATGGGGCTGTACACAGAGAGACTAAGGTGAGTGATATTCTGCAGATTTACAGCCACACACAAGAAAGGGGATGGCATAAAATTCTTTATACATTTGATCATACTATGAGGATCAAATGAACAGGGGAGATGTTATCATTCTAAAAATGTTTGAGCAGGACCTTCCAAAATGCTCGTCAAAACCTCTTCAAATTTATTTCTATGGGTATGTGCACACAATGCCTTTTTCCAGCTGAAAAACCGCCCATGAATGAACATAGTACACAGAGCTTTTTGAACCTGAGGAACCTGAGTGGAAACTCTTCAAGGGTACATATGCGCACACAGCTTCCTTTTCAGGTAGATTCTAATGGAAAATGCGCCTAGACGAGCCCTATAAAATGAATATAAAGAACAGCAATGTAAAAAACGACATACTGATTTATACCACTTTTTTTTACTTTTTCAGGGTTTTGAAAGACTGAAGAGAATAAGAGGTGACATGGTCATTCATCGTCAGTGGCGTAACTTGAAGCTCATGGACCTCAATGCGAAAGCCCTAACGGGGCGCCCAGTTACTGCTAATCTTTAATAGCATTAGTCTTTTTCTATAGGCCAAAGGGACTTTGGGGACCCCCTAGGCTCCAGGGCCTGGGTGTGATTGCAACCTCTGCACCTGTTGTAGTTATGCCCCTGTTCATCGTGCTGATTTCTACACAGTGAAAGACGTTTTCATGAAGCCTGTTCGCCTCAAAAACATTGTGGCTCTCCGGCATCTAAATAACGTCATGTGCACATGAATTATGGGAAATCCAATTTGCTGTCCATATTAGGACTTTTTTTGATCTTTCTTTTCCTGAAGACGATTTGAAAATGTCAGATGGTAAAAAAGAAAGTGCATGTTACTGTACTTCTTTGAAGAGGGTCCTGAAGGAAACCTCTCCAAACTAGGCATTGTCCAATCACAAGGTTGCAAAAAACATTTAGTAAAAAAAACTCTTCCAAAACTTCTTCAATACTTCAAGTTTTTTAAAAAACTTCTCCATAACCCTTTCACTCCCCAGCCTGTTTTTGCCTTCCTGACCAGGCCAAATCTTTCACTTCTGAAAAATGTCACTTTATGTGGCAATAATTCTGTAACACCTCAATATATCCCAGTGAATCTGAGGTTGTTTGTTTGATGACACATTGTACACTACATGTTAGTGGTAAATTTAGGTAGATATGAATTGAGTTTATTTATGAAAAAATAAAAAACCTGACAAAAAAAATTGGAAAATTTTCACAATTTTTAAACTATATAACTAAAAATTCCCCAAAGAGACACCATACTAAAAACTGCACCCCTCAAAGTGCTCAAAACCACATTCAAGATGTTTATTCACTCTTTAGGTGCCTTACAGGACTTTAAGCAAAGTTGAAGAAAAACATGAAATGTTACTTTTTCCCACAAAATCTAGCTTTTTCCATTTTTAATTTTCATAAGGGTAACAAGGACCATGCTATTTTGCAATTTCTCCTGAGTACGCCGAAAAACCATATGTGGCGGAAAACTACTATTTGAGTGCACAGCAGGACTAAGTAGCGAAGAAGCACCATTGGACTTTAGTGTGCAAAATTGACTGAAATAGATAGCAGATACCATGTTGCATTTGTCCCTCACAAGTGACCCCATTTGGAAACTACATCCCATAAATAATTTATTTTGAGGTGTGCTGAGAAAAGTTCAGATGGGAAGGAACACCATACTATAGTGCAGATTTTACTGTTATGATTTGCGGGTGCCATGTCACATTGGCATAGCCATTGAGGTGCCAGAATAGCCTGATAAGTGACCCCATTTTACAAACTACACCTTTCAATGACTTCATCTAGGGGTGCAGTAAGCATGTTGACATCTGAGGTACTTCACAGAATTGTTACCATCGGGCAGTAAAGAAAACAATTACATTTTTTCCCCCAAAATTTTTTTAGCTACAGATTTAACATCTTCAGAAGAGAAAATAGGTGAAAATGACACCAAAATTTGTTAGATAATTTCTGTTGGACATGGCAATATCCATATGTGGCGCTATAGTACTGTTTGGCAACATGGCAGGGTTTGGGAGGAAGGGAGCGCTATTTGACGTTTGGAGAGATTTTCCTAGAATAGTTTTCAGTCTGCATTTGCAGAGGCCCTAATGGTACCTTTACACGCCGCCACAACAGGATGCATACAACACGCTACAGGCTACAAATGTAGCTTGTGGCGCCAATATCGCCCGTAGTAGCGGCGTGTGAAGACGGGACGACACAGCCGGCTACAGATACATCTGTATCCGTGCACTGCCC